>VXBQ01017431.1:337382-391482 GCA_013400175.1 Phainopepla nitens
AAAAAAAAAGGTAGAGGACACTTGCAGCTGTCCTCTACATTTTTTCTGTTTCTGGTGTGTTGCAGAGAAAACTGTAACTGGTTTTATTTTAATGTGATTAAAATTAAAATAATCTGACCTATTAACTTGTCTCCCAAGAATTATTTGCTGGTTATTTGACTTTGGTAGTTTTTCTTGAAGCACAATTTCAAAGTCTTCAGGCTTTGTGTGTAGAAGGCTGTCTGTTCATTTAAGCTGAGAGTCTCATTGTCAGAGGACTAATAACTGCATCTGCTTTGTTTGTATTTTTAGATATGCCTGAGTGTGTTTTCCATGTGTTTATATGATCTGTGATTAATAAGACATGACTGGAGTAATAAAGTTCATTGTGTTAGGATGGAAATGTGCTGTTTGCCCTTTCTGAAGCTGTAGAAGGAAGACCATGCTCAGGTGTTTGATGGGCTGCTTTTGGTCCTTGATCCCTGTCACGACAGAAGATTGAACTCTGCCATTTGCAAGAGAAAAGTAATAGTTCAGGGGAATAAAGTCTGATAGGCAATACAGTTTTTTCCCTTTGTGTTCCCACAAGCTGTTTTAGCTTCATTCTTACTTGTTGTCTGGGAATGGTCTCTCCTTTTTGTGACCCCATACCTTTCCCACCCTGGACACTCTGGAAAGTTATCAGAAGAATTTGCAAAGGCCAATTTTCCATGCAAGGAACAGGCATAAAGTCTGGTCCACGAATGGATGGGTCAAAGAGTTCCTGGTAGAAGTTCCTTGTCTCCCTTTTCAGTTTGGAGGTGGTATAATCCTGATTGTAATGAAACTTTGCCCTTTTTTATTTTTCATTTCAGGATTTAGGTAATGTCTTCTGAATGCCAAGAGTTAATGGTAATGGATGAAGCAGATTATACATTATTTGTATTTGCTGTAAATGTTTTTTTGACACAACGCTGTAGCCATAGTCATCCACAGATCTGATAACTGTTACCATGGGTGACAATTTCCATTTTGCTTCTAAAGAGGATGAACTTTCTGAGAAATTGCACATATGTTAGATTTTAATTTAACTCAGTGTTGGGCCTTGGAAAAATCTTAGTACTTTCTGCCAGTTTTAACATTTATTGTGACAAACCTATACTTCAGGCTTTTCACACAGTTAATGAAAATCTTAAACTTCAGCTGCATCATCAGTGGGATACTGCTGTACTAAAGTTACTGAGAGTCTTGCAGAAAGTGGGCTCTAGAGAAGGCGCCTGGTGCAGGCGTTGGAAGCAGCGCAGCTGGTGAGCGTCTCCATGGTGAGCTGAGCTGAGGCAGGGTACCACAGTTCCCCCTGCCTGTGTGCTTCAGCAGCCAGGGCAAGCCCAATGCAGGGAGCTGGAAAGTGGCTCTTTCTGGGAAAAACAGCTGCCCGAGCTGGTACACCGTGCGGGTTCAGAAGGTTGACCCAGGAGAAGGGCTGGCTGGCTGAGGCAGGGTGCCAGGGAGGCAGGACCTCATCTCTGGCTTCCACAGCGGCCTGGGGCTCACCAAACGATCTGCTAACAGGGACTTCATTCGGCTGCCCTTTTCTGTGTGTGTCTCTGTTGACTGGAATGGTTGGGCAGTGGGGAAGATCAGTGAAGCTGCTGCGCTGTATCTGTAATGCTGTGCTTTGGCAGTGCTGGCAGCAGCAGCAACTGTTGGGAAGGAGCCTTTCTCCAGCTTTTCTTCTGTTTGGGACTAGCAACACTCGTAGTCCTTCAATCACAATAACATTCTCATTGAAGGGTGTCACTGAAGGGCAAACTGCATTTGTTTGAGTGCCAGAGATGCGTTTCTTGCCTTCATAAATATATTTGCATTGACTTTTTTTGGTCAGTCTTAATTTTTAATTTTCTGAGTTTATGTATTTTGGGATTTGAATAATCACAATTTACCAGTTGTGGCTTCTTTTCCTATCCTTAACTTGATACTTATATTGTAGCCTTAATCCAAGGTCATTTACTAGTGTTGGGGTATGGTATCAAGAATTCTCAAGTATGATCACGTCTGTGTACTGGATGAGAAACTCCCCAGAGCTGCAAATGGAGAAAAGGATGCTGGTGGAGATCTCTCTTCACTCACCTGTGTATTTTCCAGCCTCTTTTCATATTTCTGCAGCACACAGCAGCTGTTTGACACTGCCCCACTGGCAAGATGACAACTCCTTCTCTACATGTGACCCAGTCTTTTAATACCTTGTTCTTCCACGCTATGAGAAATGCTTTTTGAAAGGGGAATGAAGATGAAGGGAGGAAGAAAGTGCTAACTGCCTTTCTCTGTGGTTCAAGTTCTGTGTCTCTTACTAAATCCTACTGGTTGGAGCCCCACCCTCGACCAACAGCGGAAGTCATCGAGCCTGTTTGCAGCACTTTATCTCATCTTTTTACGAAAGCATAGTAAACAAGAGAGAGAAACCAGAATTTGGTTGAGCGAATAGCAGGAGTGATTAGCTGCAGCAGAAGGCCTTCTGCCATTCTGAATTAAATCAGTGTGTCTGAGGTTGGGTTTGGACATGACACAAGCTTCTCTTTGTCATAGCAAAGGAAGGTTTTTCCTTTCCCTTGGGAATGGGTCTAACTGAAGAGCAAAGTATTTGCTCAGTATTCTGAATTTAGCTGTAGCCTTTCTACAAACATTGTGTGTTGTCTTACCAACTGATTTGCAGTTCAAATATCACCTTGTTGTCTGTGATGAGCTAGATACTATGGCCGAGGAAAGCTCATGTGTTTCCTCTCCTCTGTCAATCTACAAGTCTGATAGCCTTGAGTAGTGATTTACTGATGACAGAAGGCTTTGCAGCCTCTGCTTCCCACAAGACACTGGAGCTGTACGGATCTGTGCAGATCCTTTTGCCTTTTTTTCTTCCCTATGTTTGGTTCTGTGCAAACCTCAGTGTCTTCTGTCAGCTGCATAAGCAAATGCAGGGTGTATGGGTATTTTGACCTCTTTTTCTCAGCAGTTGGGTTAGTCCTCTTCCCCTGCTGTGTTTCATTCTTAGAGTGTCTCAGTCTCGTTCTGATTCCACTTATTTCTCATGCTAGGTAACAGGAACTTGGAGGTCTGCATATGAATATCTTCGAAAGCTTTGCATGACTAAAATCTGCTTTTGTCCACTGCAGGGTAAACCCTGAACAGAAATGTTTGGGCCATTTTGCCCAGCTTTTTGACACTGCTGTGTAATATTGAAGATTTGGGTTTGATTCCTGAGCCTTGATTCAGTCAGTTGTTTATAGCAACACTAGTTTGATGCTTTGCAGCAGTGTCTCAAGGCCAGGCTGGATGGGACTTTGGGTAGTCTGGTCTGGTGGAGTGTCCCTGCAACCATAGCAGCGGCATTGGAACAACATGATCTGTAAGGTTTCTTCCAACCCAAACCATTCTGTGGTTCTGTGATTATTCACACTTTGCTATCTGCAAAATGTGGCTTGGACTGGAGGAACACTGAACTCAGACATTGCAGTTTTGCACTTTGTTTCATAGGAATTAATATGTTGCTTTGAAGTGAAGATTAGCAACTTTCATCTCTGGGCTTTGTATGGAAATGTGTGGGTCAGTGTATATGGTCTTGTGTGCTGCTGCTTGGTTTTGGGGAGTCAGATGGAAAAGCTAAGTTGCAATGTATAGCTGCAGCATTTTTGAAGCAGGGTGGAGGCATGGAACAGTTGCATCATTGATGTGCAGGGAGGTTTCTCATGGTAGCTGAGGGTGTGACCACAAAGATGCTAATGCTTCAGGAATTCTGGAGATGAAGTGTCAAAATACTCCACAACAGGCAGCAGAAAGACTAAAGAAATAGGATGCCTGTGGTAGGAATTTCATGAGATCCTTGCTAGCCAGCCATCTGTGGCAGGAAAACCAAATCCTGCTGTCAGTCATCTAAAGGTGAGGGGTAAAACTCATCCTCCTAATAGCTGATATTACAGACTGCCACAGTTGTCCAAGTGTGACAAAAGTGTGAACAGCTCAGTGGAGGTCACCTGCTGGACTGTGCTGTCCCAAGCCCCATTGGTGATGCTATTGTCCCATCTGTCACTGAGCCTTTTTTAGTGCTTGTTGGGCCGTTTATAACACCAGGCTGTTTTTCCTGTGGTAGATGGGGCAGTCTGAAGATGTGGGGGCCATGGTTCAGCAGGATGGGGCTCCTCCTGCAGTGCTGGCCTTAAACTCAGCCTCTCATTTCTGACTTTGTCTGGCAGGGCAGTTGTGCTCAGCTTTGCTGACACTATTATTTGTGGAGCTGTGCTGTTAACCAGCATACCAATCCAGGTTAAAATAACTCTTTCAAAACAACTGTGTTTGGAGTCCACAGACTGTTCTGTCAGCATAACCGAGAGCTGACATGCTTTGTCCCAGACCTAGGTACAGGAGTGAGGGCAGAAAGTGGAGCTGCAGGTTACTGAGGCTGAAAATGCCATGTACGTATTATGTAGAACTAAAATCAAGAGACAGGCAGGGGGTAACCTAACTGAAATTGGACATTGTAGAAGTTACTTCTGCATTGTCAACTATTTCTTTTCGGCATACAGTGGAAAACAAAAACCCAACAGCTCCTGCTGCTGTTGTAGTTTGGCAAGTTCGATGTTTTTTTTTCTTCTGGCAGCACTCTGTTCTCATCAGGGCTCACTCAAAGGTAGCTGGATAGTTAGATCAAGAATTCAGGTTAAGTTTGGAAAGGGGCAAGTGCCCTGGAGGAGTTCAGCAGGTACTTTATGGCAACAGTTCCATAGTAGAGCTCCCCCTGCAGTACAAGTACAATTGGAGCATCAGCGGCAGGGCAGAAGCGCTTGGGACATGGAAGAGAGGGGAAAAAGAGATCATTACTGAAGCTGAATCTACCGGCAGACTAAATATTTGCTGAAATGCTTCCCAGGGAATTCAGGATATTAAATGTGTTTTTGCACTTCTTGGGTTTAGTAAGGCTCTTGAAACAGCCTTGCCTGATGTTTTTGGAAGTGAGCTGGGACTACTTGAAGCTGCCTATGCAACTTGTGAGGGAACAGGATTGGAATAAAGGCTTTGTGTCAGACTGGGAGGTTGAATTGAGCAGGGTTATTGAGTGGGATGGGAGGGGAGAAAATCAGTGTTTGACACGATTCAGTATTTTCAGTGATTTGATGTAAACAAAGGAACAGTCTGCACATTTATTAAGCTCCAGGTTAGTAGGCTGAGGGGAGGACGGGACTGGGACTCACAATATTTGGAGAAGCCAGCAGTGGAATAAAATGAAAGAAAAAGGCAGAATGTCAACATTTTGTAATGCCTAGTCAGTGGCTTGAATTGAGGATGAAGAGTGGCTGGCTTGGTACCAGCTGTGGAGAAGAGGATTGGAGACCCTTAGTGGATTATGAGATAAGCACAGGTGAACGTTGTTTGTTTTGTATACACAAACAAGCAAACTGGCTGGGAGGCGTGGCTGAGAAGTGTTATTGAATAATCATTTAACTCTGTAACAGCCAATAAGCCTAGGCGGGAATATGTACCCAGTTCTGGACGCTGGGCTTCAACAAAAATGCAGCTTAAATGGAAGGAGTCCAAAAGAGACTAAACAAGCAAAGGTCTGGATAATGTTATCTGCAAGGGAAGGTTGAAGCAACTGCCTTTGGTCATTTTATATATCAGAAGATTGTAGGAGAAAAAGTTTTCAAAAGGGCTAGATGCAAAGAGGGAGGAAATTACTTGTTCTCTGTAATGTTTGCAGGTGAAGGGGGGAGCAAAGAGTATAAATTGTAGGAAGAGAAATATAAGTTAGACATTCAGAAAGATTTCTAAATAGTAAAAACATTTGTGGATTGGGATAATTTCCCTGCAAAATATTACATTTTTTCACGAGAGATCTCCATGAACAGTTTAGACAAACTACTGTAAGGAATATTTTATTGTATTTTATGTAGGCTGAGCAGTCAGAAAGCATCAGGTGATTGGAGTTTCCTCATCTCTAACTCTCTGTGGTTATATCTGATGCTTCAGGTCCTAAGGGCTGCGGACAGAGTGAGAATGCTGCCCCATACCCACAGGTTCTGCTCCTCCAGCTCAGCCACTCATTCACATACCCTGTCACAGTGAACCACCACAGCCGATATGGCTGAGAATGGTAGAGCTTTATCAGTATGGGTAGTTTTGAGTGGAACGGATAAAGCAGCACTCTGGTGAGCAAGCCAGGTGGGTTATGAGGCACAGGAACAGTTTTGCAGGGATCAGTGCTAAGTGGCTGGGAACAGCAGTGGTAGGAGCTGGAAGAGTGGCATATGTGCACTGTGGGTCTCCTTTAGAGCTCACACGGAGCCTTATTGCTTCAGAGTTCTTCATAGGATTATGTTTTTCCTTTTTTTTTTAATTTGCTATAGTAAAGTTAACAGAGTTGCTCTACAGCTCTGGGCTAAGTAGTAATTTCAAAGCCAAAAAATGTGCAAGGATTAGTTAACTTTAAATGGAGCATGATTTTACAATAGACACCCTATTCTGACATATCACCCTCATCCTAGATTGCTGAGGGAAGCAGTGAAGGATTTGTGCCCTCTTGACATTTTCAGAGGTCAAATATGAAGTCCTCTGTCATGTTGCCAGCCCAGAGAGCTGCATCCCAGTGCACATTTCCAGAGGACTAGTCATGAGAGACTGAAACTGTTCTTTACAAGATTATTCCTGTAGCAGCTCTTTGTTACTTACTATTAAATGCATATGTGTGTTTTCCTACTCAGGGATTCTTTTCTTGCTTTGTTCTTCTGTATACAAGAGTTTTCCTGGACTACTTGTGACACCAGCTGAACTCCTGCAGTTGGCTTTTCTGACCATTAGCTGTGATCAGGGAAATGTCACTTAAAGTTCATCTGCTGCCTCAGAGATGACAGCAGAGGTAGGGAGGAAGGGGAGCGTAAAGAACTACTGCTGTGTCTGCACATTCTGGTAGAGAGCTTTTGAAGACTTAAGATGAGTTCTGCTTCACTTGTCTCCAGGGTAGATGTTTATGCAGATTTAAATATTGCTCGCTATCTTTGCCCAAGTGGACCTGAGCTTTTCTGTGAATACACACAATGAAAGGAAAGCACACTGAAGTTCAGGCACGTGTGTATTCACAAGCAGCTCACTCAACTTGAAAAGAGTATTATTTGTTCCTTGCTCTTCATTGAAGTGCTATGGTCAGACTGCCCAGGACACCTCATTGCTGGCATCAGCTGAGGCCTTGTTGGTGTCTCAGCTAGATGGGGAAATTTTTTGTATTATTTTTGTAACTATTGCAAAACGATATCCCTACCATATCTCTTTGATTTATCTCAAAGTGCATTTCACAGCTTGTGTAACTTTTCTCTGGTGATTCCTCTCTGTAACCAGATTTATGCAGCTAATCTGAGCAGGAACTATTTGCCCCATTGTTGTAGGGGTCTATATACTCACTCACTGTGGTTTTCAGTTATTGTTAATCTATTCTACAAATTATTCTTCACTCACTTCTGTAGTCCAAATCCCATCTATGATGCCTGGCATGTTTGGAATTTCTACCACATGGACTGAATTCTACTTCTTATCCCGTTGATGTGAACCTAGAGGTGACGCCTTTCCCTGGTCTTAAAAAATGGAGAGCCAGACACAGTTAAGGGATAAGGGGTTTTCACCTCGGTATCTTGGTAAGGATCCTTATGTTGCACCATTTTGCCAAGGTGGGGTGTGCCGCAGTGCACTCCCACGATAGATGGTGTATACAAGTTTTAGACCTCACAAATGGGCATATCTAACAAGGGTGCCCCAGTGGGAGGCCTGGATGAATGGCGTGATATTCCCTCATTTGAGGAATTCCCCCTGGATGGGCCAAATCTCCACGTTACAGGATATGTTCTAGAGAGGGCCTTGGTTTCCCAAGATAGCGTAGGGCTTTCCGGCCTCCCACTACAAGGCCTTTAGGATGTTTTGTCTCCTGGCCTAACAAAATACTAGGACTATGTTAAGTTATCAGACTTAAGGAATTACAAGTATACAGAGGATACATAGAAGTTATATAAAAGGTATATAAAAGAAACGGCAAAAAAATCCTATTGGCATCAGAGGAACTCTATATTTACAGAATCTGTCTTAATACTTTCTGTAACTACTCCATTTCATTCTGTAGGAAAGGGCATGGAAGGTTCCACATGCATTAGAAGTTGTTTCTTACATTGCATTTGTGCAGGAGCTTTTATTTTTTTAAGTCTTTTGAGACTTCATTATGAACTTATATTTGAGAAATACTTAATCACTTGTCTTAAAATAATATGAGCAGACTATTTTTCACAGGACCTAGCTGCAACATTTCAGAGTTACTAACTCTATGAGCTTAGTTTTCTGTCTTCAAAAGACTTGCAACTTACATTTAAAGCTGAAGTTCTTTAACTTTTCTGTTTAGCTGTATGGTAATTCAGACACTTTAAGATATGAGTATTTCAGAAATATGGAAAGAAATTATTATGCTCCCTTCAGCTACTTCTCAATACAAACCACAGAGTAGTCATTTTTTAAAAAAACAAGCTACTTGCAGCTTCAGGGAAACTGTGAGGAGCTACTGACACCATCATTGCCCCCCTTTCTGGTTTTACTGTGGGACGTGAGCTTTGTGTGCTCCAGAGGAGCCAGGCAGAGTGAGAGATTCCTCTAGGGTTAGTGTGGTCCTGGACAGCAGAGGATCAGTTTCTTAAAACCTGATCCATTTTGGCTCTGGTTTTAAAGAGGGCCCGAGGAGGCGAGAAGGTCTGTTCTGTGGAGAGCTGAAGTTAATTCCTCAAGCTGTGGTTTTCTGTCAATAGACAGATGTACTTTTCCTCTCCAAGAGTCCCTGTTCTCACAGTAATTTCTCTTGCAGGAAGCAGTATATGTGTCCTGTGGACCTGCAGGATTTGCAGCCAGTCCTTTCATGAGCACAAAACACAGGTGCAGATTCAGGAAAGGCTTGCAGCTTCCTTTGACATTCAAAGATAGTAAAGAGGATTTACAGTTCATTAGCATTGTCCCCCATCCTTCCAACCGTTTGACCTCTTCAATGTTTCAGAGCCATTCCTATTAGGGTCCTGGATATCTTGCTATCTGTTGAAGCTTGTAAAAAGGTTTCTTTGGGGGGCTGTTTTTGAATCATGTTATTTGACCCAACTTTAGGAACAGTGATTAGTTTGACTAGAAGTGTACCTTTATTAGACTTTCCAGTGTCTCACAAAATTTCAGATCAGTTCCTGTGTCCCTGTGCTATCAGATGGAGTATGGCAATTCCCATTGCTTTGTACCTACCAGCTGGAGATCTGCCTCAGTGTGTTGGAAGATGCAGGAGGCAGTTGCTTCCTTGTGTTTGTAAACTTAGTTGTCCTGAAGGGTTGTGCAGTGAGAGAACTTCCATCATTCTAATTCATTCTCTAAATGCTTTTCCTCTCCACAGCTCTGAAAAGTCCAGCTGCATTTCATGAACAAAGAAAGAGTTTGGAGCGGGCCAGGGTAAGATGCAATATAATCTTTAGTGTTTTGGGAAAGTAGGAATAGTATGTCTTGTGTTTTGGGCATCCTGTAGCTGTTAATGAGATGCAGAAGGGAATTGTTCATATTCTGGATGTAATATGGCTTTCTGTAGTCAAAGGTGTATTGGATGGAGTGTTCTGCTGCTTGCCTGTGGTGCTGGTTAACCCTCAGTGAACTTGTTGTGCCTAAAGCCCATTGAAAATGGTGCCTGGATTTTCCCTAGAGTCACCTTTCTGGAAATGACTGATACTCTTCTTCCCCACTGTCCACGCACTTGACATTTTTATTTTTATGGTGTTTGTTTTGCCCTTAAATGCTATTAAATGCTCTTATCATGCGGAGCTCAGTTCCACCTTTGAGAAAAGTTTCTCTGTTACCTGCACATGCAGTTTTTACCTAGGAGACTAGAAAAATTGAAAATTGAATAGAGAGGATCCCCCCAAAATCTTGTGACACTGGTATCACAGCCTTCTGGCTCTAGAGAACGAGGAAGCCAGGCATCATACTTCATGTGCCATCTTTTCTAACTGGGGAGTTTCTTGATAATTTCCTCAGAAGGCCACTGGGGATATTTTTTCTGATTAGCCTACAGTGGAATGAAACTTGTTATGACTAAGTTTTGTTTTAAAAGTGAAAACAACATAAGTAAAAAAGTAACAGCTGTGATTAAGACCAGTGACCAAAGGGCTTTTGCTTACCTCTGTTTTTTCCTAAAACCTTATTAAGTTAATATTTTTATGTGGGCAGTTGAGCAATTATGGTGCAGTTTTCTGACTGACTTTAATACTTTTTTTCTTTGAAGGCCCATCCTGATGTCCAGTACTTAACAGTACTTCTAGATTCCCATTCCTCAGCAGGGTAAAGAGTAACATGCTCAGCCTGTCAGGGTCATCGCTGTACGTTCCTCCATAGCACTTTCTCCAAAGACAGAGCTAAAAGCAGCTCTGAAAGTGAAATAAGCCTTGTCACAGCATTTAGATGCTGCCCCCCAAGGGACTGCATGGGGTCTTTAGCTTAACAAATAACATACCTTTAATCAAGTTAAAGAGTGTGCCCAAAGCACAAGTCAGCCTGAATGCGAGCAGTACGTGAAAATATTTTCCGTGAACAATGGAACCAGTGCATTTTAACATAAAAAGAAACCTCATGGATGTTACCATGACACAAGTTAGTGATGGTCATACAAAGGGAAGAGAGGACTTCAGCTCCTGAGGAAGTCCTTCCCAGTTTCCATTCTGTCGGGCAGCATTGCACAATTGACTGAGGTAATTACAATAGGTCATCTTTAGAGTAAGCTCGTTCTCTGGGTGCTCTGGGACAGGAGATAGGTCCCTTCTCTGTTTTGTGCTTATTTAGATCTCAGTAGCAGCTAAAAATGGTTGTGTCTTTTCATTGTGCTGTTCAAGATTACTTCACCCCTGTGACTGATCAGCTGAAAGTGGTTCTTGCTTGTCTATTTTTGCTACAGACAGAGGACTATCTGAAACGCAAAATCCGGTCCCGGCCAGAGAGATCAGAGCTGGTTAGGATGCACATTTTGGAAGGTATGGCAAGTACTGAACATGAAAATATCCACAATAAACTTTATCGTAACTACCTTTTAAACAGCTTTCTGTTTTGCCTCTGACCTTCAAAGCTTCCTTCCACTTGGGAGGGGGCAGAAGATCAGGCCTGTTGCATGATTCCTTGGGAGGGATTCAACTCTGTTTGCTCGGAGATTATTCTCAGAAAAATCTGTTGTGTGAATTCAAATTGTGCAGTTTTGTGTAGCTGAGCAACAGTGTAATAGAATGACCATGGATTGCTCTTCCACTAAGGAAAGACACTGTAAAATGTCCAAGAGGGAGTGAGGCAGATTTGATCTGACTAGTAATGAACCTCAGCTTCAGAGAGGGAGTGCTGTGCTGCTGCTGAGTACCAAGCTTGGGGCAGAACCAGGGGGAACAGATGAACGAGAATTGGCTGACATCAGTTGGAGAACAGTGAATTTGTCACAAGGGCTACTGTAGTTATCTTTATAATCTAAATATGCATAACATTTGTCATGTCTTTGTAGTGCATAGTTATCTATTGTTATCTATCAACTATTTTCTGTACAGTTAGCTACTGTTATTTACAGTTACCTTTCTGAATAGAATTAAAATACTACTGAAGGGCATGGGTTGACCATTGTTGGATTGATGCCATTTTATTTACTTTCCCCCAAACAGAGACCTCAGCTGAACCCTCCTTGCAGGCTAAGCAGCTGAAGCTGAAGAGAGCCAGACTGGCAGATGACCTCAATGAGAAGATAGCGCAGAGGCCAGGGCCCATGGAGCTGGTGGAAAAGAACATCTTGCCTGTGGAATCAAGCCTAAAGGAAGCTATTATTGGTAAGGTCAGAGGAGGATCTTTGTGGAGGGCATTTCCCACATGTGGCTGTATTACCTATCAATTCACCTGCATGTCTAAGAGAGTGCAGTCCCATGGCTGGTCTCTTTCTCCTGGCCCAGAATTGCAGGCTTTCAGCCCAAGGATTCGGAAAAGCAGATCTCCCTCTGGCCCAGATAATGCTATGGAGATATTAAATTATAGGGAATGTGGACATTCCAGAATAATATGAAAGCAGTTGTATACCCTAAAACATTGAAAGACTGTTGAGGATTGTATTCCCTAGATTGTCTTCTTAAATTCCTTTTTTCAGTATAACATGTCAACAATGTTGGTCAGGGAGAACCCCACTGACTTAGATCAGGAGGGGAGACAGAATATAAACAGGTGTGATGAAACAAAAGATGTCTGCGAACTCAAAAACTTCAGAGGATTCAACTCCTTTAAAAATAAACCAGAACAGATGTAAATCATGCCAGTGCCATTCCAAGGGCTGAAAGGAATGCTGAAGAATGGCCTTCCCACTGCCTCAGCAGTGCTCTTTCCTGTCTCCCCAGACTGAGTAGTCTGTGTGTCTGTGGTTATTCATCCCCTCAAACATGCACAGCTACTGTAAAGACAAATGGGACACAACTGTGAGCAAGATGGAATACTTTCCATAAAAAAGGAAAAGGACAGTGTTGTGAGAGAGCCTGACTTCACTATTGAACAAGAAGTAGTTGAGGAAGGGTGAACTTTTGAACTGAAGCATAAGAGATATGGCTTCCTTCTGACTGAGCAAAGTATATCTCTGGATTCCTCTTGATTTTAGGTGAGGTGCAAATGACAATATTTCCCTGCTTAGCAGGATTAATTTGAGAAAATGTAGTCTAAAAAAACTTTGGTACATTACAAGTGTACACTTATGTGAATTGCATGTAGATGGATAGAAATGCTAATAGCAGCCAGTGCCACCATTTAGTCATGGACCTTGTTGCTTGTAAGACTAGAGGACAGTCTGGGATTCTGTCTTCCAAGACAGAAGAATCCAAGAGAAATTCTACCTTCCACCATACAGGATGAACACAGAAGAAGCCATGACTCAACCTTATACTGTCCATTCTTCTTCTTTGGTGCCAGATGATAATGAAATAAGCCATGCCACATAGCTGGGTTTGGGCAGACCGGAGTATCTCTTCTTATACTTGCTGATCTTGCCTGGCTAGGAAGCAAGGGAAGTGGTTCACTGCAGTCCACATAATTTTATTGTACTGATAGTGAATGTAGACACTTAAACCTGATCCAATTGGGACTCTCTCATTTTTCGCTGGTGCTTTGAGTATAACTCTATCCATGCCATCAATGTCTTTGTGAAACATCTAGTGTCAAGTGAAGTCATTTCTTGTTCCACCTTACAGACCATGGTTGATGTTTGTGTTTTTAGTTGGACAGGTGAACTACCCAAAGGTTGCAGACAATTCCTCCTTTGATGAGGACAGCAGTGATGCCCTCTCCCCAGAGCAGCCAGCCAGCCAAGAGTCCCAAGGGTCTGTCCCATCGCCGATGGACTCCCGGATTTGTGAGCCTCTCCCTAGCACCACTGGTACATCACTAGCTCAGGTGAGAATGTGGAGGCCTCCTGCAGTGCCCTGGAGCTTCATGCTGATTTGTGGCAGAGGAGCCTAAAAAGTGAGACTAAGGCTTCCCTAAGAGGTATAGTCTGTGAGATTTCACAAGGAGTCTTAGCTCTGTGTGGTGTCAGTGACATCCTCCTCTGGTTATTCACAAACCCTCATGGTGGTGCCTTGTGAGCAGTCGTTGCTTGATGATACAGCCTGTGTACAACTGATCCCAGGAGGAAATGCTGAGAGATACAGGTGTTGGATTTTGATTTCTTTTCTGCCCTAAGAAGTTGTGCTGCTTCTCGGGGACAGCTGAAGCAGTGGTTAAACAAGTCCGATTAAAGATTTGAAGCCCGTGCTCCTTGCTTCTAAGTGGACACTTCCTGTACTCCGTTAAACAATTTCTCTCCCCTTGTGTGTATTCATTATGCCTTTTTCTGTCCCTGCAGGGTTCAACCCAGTTGCAGATTAGCGCAGACTCCAGTGAAACTCTTTTCCTGCCTGAGCAGCCACCTCCACCACTGCCACCTCCACCTCTTCTGCCCCCTACTCTTACCAACGGAGTGGCTCTTACTGCTGCCAAGCCCCCACCAACACTCATTAAGGTACTGTTTTGGCTGATGTCTTCATTGTTGTAGTCTGAAGGAAGATAAGAAAGTTACTTTTAAGTAGTTTTGGAGTTGGAAATATTAGATTAACAGATGCAAAGGCAGGAAACATTTTTCACTAGTGTTTTCCTCTGACACTAACTGCAACATATTTAATGGAGTTTTCTGTTCCATAGTGTATTCACCTTCTGTAAAACGGATGCTGAATGCAAAATGTTTTGAAACAATCAGTGTTATCTATAATTAGAGTCAATGAGTCTGCACTGGATGAGCAAATGATCTGGTGTGCTGGGAAAGGTGACTGCATTATGGTGCAGCATAAGCTGTTGCCAGTGCGGTGTCTGTAATGTCTCAGTTAGAGAAGCATGGAAAGACTCTGAGTTGAACAAACTGGAGAATTTCAAAATTAAAATCCCAGTGTGTGTTCTGGTTTACATGGGGTGTTACATTATATCAGTGTTTCCATTCTTACTTGCTTCCTCCTTTTCTTCTGAATAGCAAAGCCAGCCCAAGTCTGCTAGTGAGAAGTCTCAGCGCAGTAAAAAAGCCAAGGAGTTGAAGCCGAAAGTCAAGAAGCTTAAATATCATCAGTATATTCCCCCGGACCAAAAGCAGGACAAGGGAGCTCCTCCCATGGATTCATCCTATGCCAAAATACTGCAGCAACAGCAGCTCTTTCTCCAGCTTCAGATCCTCAACCAGCAGCAGCAGCATTACAACTATCAGACCATCCTGCCAGCCCCACCTAAGTATGGGTCTGCAGTGGCAGCTCTGTTAGAAGCACTTACCAGCACTCTTACCAGAGACGTGGTGTTCTGGGTGTGAGGGGTGGCCACTGGATGTGACAGGTGTGACACACTCGGTCTTGTAGGATCCATAGGGCCTCAAAAAGAGCTCGTGCAAGATGAATCAGACAAAAGCAGCTGAAGTGAGTTTGTTGGCACAGCAAGGGGCATGGATATAATCGAGAGCATTGGTGTGCTTCAGAGTCCAGGGCAGCGCTAGTGACCCAGACGTTCCTGAATGTGTATGTTTGTGGACACTGAGGGCCTCTGGTGTCTTTCCACTGTGGTTTTGATGTCTTGTTTTTTCTTTTCCTGCAGGCCTCCAGGAGAGCAGCAGAGTGGTGCCAGTGCCCCTGCCGTACGCAATCTCTCTGCCACAGTCAGCAGCACATCTTCCGTATCTTCTGGTTCCAGCGCGCTGATGAGACAAAACAGTAATGCTGTGGTGGGCAAGCCTGGCCCTCTCCCTGCCAACCTGGATGAGATGAAGGTGAATGTCCTGTGAAGCTGCACAGACCCTTTCTGCCGTTGTCAGTGCGCAGTACCGAGCAATGCTGCTGCCCCAGAGCAGTGCTGAGGTGGATTGACAGGAGTTAGTGATAGCAGCTGGGATTGCTACTCCACAGTCTGTACCTAAGGTGCAAGTTTGTTGGCCTGCAGGTTTAGTCCTTTGTCTCATAGCTCTGGTGGCTGTTGATAGTTGTTCAGTTAGAAGTTCTCTTAATGTTGCCCTCTTTTTTCCCCCATATCAGGTAGCAGAGCTGAAGCAAGAGCTGAAGTTGAGGGCCCTGCCTGTCTCGGGCACAAAGACGGACCTGATTGAGCGTCTCCGAGCTTACCAAGAGCAGAACGGTGCAGCCGGCCAAACAACCCCCACTCCCAAGCCCAGCGCCGCAGCCGTCCTCCCTAAAGCTGCCGAAGTGGTGGTGGCCTTCCCAACTGCCAGGCTGAGCACAGGGCCAGCCCTGGTCACCACTGGCATTGCACCAGCAGAAGTAGTTGTGGCCACGGTTACTGGTAGTGGTGTGATGAAGTTTGGGAGCACAGGCTCAACTCCTCCTGTTTCTCCAACTCCTTCTGAGCGCTCGCAGATGAGTACAGGGGATGAAAACTCGGGCACTGGAGATACCTTTGGAGAGATGGTGACTTCACCTCTGACCCAGCTCACCTTGCAGACATCTCCAGTGCAGTTCTTGGTGAAGGAAGAAAGCTCCAAGTCCCCCTCCTGCAGCACAAATGTGGCGCCCAGGTCAGAGCGGTGTAGTGCTGGTAACAGCAGAGATGCAGAAGTTAGGGACAAAGACCAGATGCTGCAGGAGAAGGACAAGCAGATTGAGGAACTCACCCGCATGCTGAAACAGAAGCAGCAGCTGGTGGAGATGCTCAGGCTGCAGCTGGAGCAGGAGAAGCGCTCTCAGCAGTCACAGGCAGCCCCAGCAGCTGCGGGAGAAGGAACAGCCCTCGCCTCCAAACCAGGAGCGTTTGGCACCCAGGTCAAGAGTGAAAATGGTTTCCTGAGTTGCCAGTTTGCGAAGCAATCCAGTGGCCAAACAGACCAATTCAGCCCTGCACCAACCGCTAGCCAAATGGACACTTCGAATCCAAGCCCAGTGCCAAAGAAAGCCGTGATGGTGAAGCAGGAGGTGCCAGCCACAGAAGCAGAGCCACCGTGCCAGTCGCACAGCCCGTGGCTTCTCCTTGGCCAGCAAGGGAGCTCCCTGAGCGACCTCATCAAGGGCACTCTTCCCCCCACCCTCATCACTGACTCCACAGGGACCCACATCGTCCTCACCGTGACCAAGCAGAGCGCCGAGAGGCAGGGCCTCTCTCCCCCTGGGATGGCAGGGAGCAGCTGCCCACCCTTGCAGGTAGGCAAGGGTCGGATCCCACCACTGCTGCGGGCAGTTGGGTTCCTCTCTCCTCGTCCCACTCTGGTTACCATAGGATGACTTAATGGGGTGGAAATTCAGTGCAGTAAATACTGAAAGGGCTGAGTTGCTCACTACGGTGGTTGGTAGATGGTGGCTTTGTAAAACAGAACAGTGTAAGCAGATCTTCGGCAAAAAGACTGGAATTTGACAATGATGAGCTGTGTACAGCAATGCACGATTGGCTCTGTGCAGCACAGGTTGTTCAGCCTTCTTCCAAACACATGGTTCTGCCTTTTGTCAGGCAGGACTGCAGGCTTGGATGACAAGGGTTTGCTGCCTCTGTTCACTAGTTTTTAAAAGAACAGCTATGCCCGTGGTAGTAAAATGGGCAGAGTGTATTTCACCTCTTGTCCTTAACTGTAGAGATTGTAGTTGGAGTGATAGATGGGTCGTCTTACCTACCAAGAGCTGAAATCAGACCCTGGGAGCAGACTGTTTGCTTTTTGGCTGCTCTTTGTTTTAATGCGTGTCAGTATTTCAGTGTTAACAGAGTCTTTCATCAGACATGATTTACTATTCCCCTGCTGGCATGAGCTCAGCACTTAACAGAAGTGTTCCGAGTGTTCCTTCCAGGAAGGGATAAATATGCCCAGGTTTGATGGCGTAAGTCGAACCCCAGCACCCTCCATGAAAGCAAAGATAATTTTCATTCTCTGCTGATACATTTCTTGCACTTTCTGCAGAGCAAGTGGCAGTGTCTGCTGTCAGTGACAGGCACTGAGCAGGCTGTGTTTGCTGCACAGCAGGTGAGATGTCGGCAGCTGTCTAAACATCAGCATCCAGCGTCAGCCTTGAAACCCCAGAGCATCTCACCTGAACTCCACTGCTGCTCCACAAGGGCACAGCTCCTGTGTCAGGTGTGGCAGTCCTTGAGGTGGGCCATGGGTAGCCCAGGGATTTAGGCTGGTGCTACCTCCTCTCTTAGGACTATCAATCGTATCCAATGTGATTTCTCTGCTCAGGGAAAGAGAAGGATTGAATTTCATAAAGAATAAAGAGTGGGAAAAAAAACCAAACTTACAAATCCTGTAAAGAAACGTAAGCCCTGTGTCTGTGTCATGTCTGGGGAGTAACCTGTTATGGATACCCTTTTCTTTCCAGAGTGTACAATCATCACCCGCTAAAACTTCCAGCCAACTGCCATGTCAGGTACCTGCAAACACCCCTCAGCAGCCCATACAGCAGCAGCAGCAGCAGCAGCAGCAGCAACCCAGAGGACCAAACCAATCTAAGGTAGCTCACTGCCTGCTCACTTTTCTCCCTTGGTTTTGTGTGCCTGCTGCCAGGGTTTGTACCCACAGGCAGTGGGTACAAACATAGCACATACCAGTGGGTGTTTTCTGTGGATTAAAAACAACGAGGGGCCGGAGTGGGCAGCCTTGATTCACAGGGGTGTCCCAGATTCTTGAAGGAGTGCTGCTGAACAGAAAAGGTGGCTGCTGCATGGAGAGAGGGTGGTGTGGGCGGTGTGGCTGCTGCTGAAGGGGCGTGTGAGCTCAGAGGGGTAAAAGGCCTGTGACTTTTTAGTCTCTGGTACTGCTGAGCATGCTGTCATTTCCATACCCTTGCCCTGAGCATGCCAGTTAATCACCGCTTTGTGAAGTGCTGTACTGCTTCAGGAAAGAGAGCACCTCTGCCTGTAACCCTCTCCAGGTGCTGGCTGTAAATAGGCTCTGCTGTACATCTCCTACCTTTCTAGCCTGCTTATCTGTCTCTCTAACCTGTAATTAAGATAAGATACAAAAAGATTATGAAGAGTTTTTAGAGCTTGGAGGATCATTTCTGAGTCAGTTCCTGGAAAGGGTATGAAGACAGAAGTAATTTCTAGTATATTTAGAGGGAGGTATCTACTTTGCAAAGGGTCAGTGCCTTGGTTTTCTCTGAGACCTTGGAGAAAGTGCAGAAAGTAAATGAAGGCACCTTTTTCATAGGAGTTCCGTAGCCTTTGTGCTGCAGAGAAATCTGTACTGACTCTTCCAATCCTTTTGCCTCCCTCTGGGGTCAGAAGCCAAGTCTGCAAGTGGTCACAGGGCAGCTGGCCTACACCATATTGTCTTTCTCAGCACCTCCAAACCTGCAGCCTTTCTTCCCCAATGGTTCCCATAAGCAGTTCCTGAAAACTGGTGCTTTGGGCAAAACCAGCCCACCCAGTGAGTGAAGAAAGGTCCCTCCCAGCACATCCCAGTGGCCTGTGCCACGGCCATGGTTTCCAGCCCTTCTCAGGAAGAGTGGACCCCAGCAGAGCTGGTCTGGGGTCACTCCTCTACCTGTGGGTCACAGAACAGATGAGCAGCTTTCCAGGGAAAACAGAATGGGCAAGGGCATCAATACGTACACGTGTTTGAAGTGGCATTCAGCTGCTGCCCAGGGGGAGCAAATTTCCATATGGGTCATGCATAGCTGCTGTAGAGGGAAAGGCCTGATCCTTGTTTCAGCTGTTCTTATGGGCAGTTATGTGCTGATTCATCTGGTAATGCTGAGACATGAACACCACTTCCTGAAACTTGGGGTTTCCTTTGGAGCTGTGGTGCTGCTGGGTGCTCTGGTGCTCTCCGCCCACCATCAGGCTGTGAAACTTGCTGCTAAGTGAAGCTGGCTTGTGACCCCAAAGCAGGCACTGCAGAGAGAGGCGGGTAGAAGATAGGCCCTGGATATATTGCACAGAGTAGGCTGAACACACAAGGGAAGTGCCCTTTCCCTCCAGGGTGCTGCAGGAATCCCCCACTTGGACAGATGAAGCTCTCCCCATCCAGGAGAAGTGAGGAGGCTGTTTGTGATGTGGCTGCTTTAGCACTGGAAAAATCAGCTAAAGATTTCCAGCTGTGAGTTGAAGTGGAAATTTGTCTTCTTCCCCTGCAGCCAGGGCACAGTGCATAGAGTCCAGGGAAGGAGGCAGGCTGCTGTGGGCAGAGCAGCGCAGTGCCCACAGTGAGAGGTGGTGGTCTGTCAAAGCAGCTATGAGACACGAGTCGATGTAGACCTTTCCCTGATTTGCATTCACTCCCTCTTCTGTCTTCGTTCTAAACAGTCCTCGTCGCAGCCTGGCTCTCCTGCTGCCCCTTCCCCTTCTCAGATGGACCTGGAGCAGCAACAGCACACGCCGCTTTTTGGAACTCCTCCTCCTCCTCTTCCAGTTCCCTCGGTCCCAATGAAAGAGCCACCACCAGGCTATGAAGAGGCCATGAAGCAACAGCCAAAGGCCCAGGTGAGAGCAGTTTTTCTCCCTGGTTTCCTTGGAGAGCAGACGAAAAGTTGCCATTGTAAATCTACTTAGTTTCTTGATGTGGGCCAGAGATAGGGCATGGAGACATAACTGCACCTTCCTCGCTGACCTTCCTCTGGAGGGTTTGGGGCGGACCCTAAATCACAGGTAAAAAATCCCAAGTCATTCATTGCTGTTGCTGACCATACTTTCCCAGCCAGTAATAGCCTGGGTTACAGAGGACGGTGGTGCCATGTTGTGGTGTGCTCAGGCAGTGGAGGAGAGCCAGCAGCCAAGGGTGTTGCTGGAGGTGGAATTTCCCCTGCTAAATAGGAAGCTAATCCTGCACTTGCTCTCCCCAGGAGAATGGCTCTTCCAGCCAGCAGATGGACGACCTGTTTGATATCCTCATCGAAAGTGGAGGTAAGGAGACAAAGCCAGCATTTCCCATGGTCCTTGGGTCTGAGTCTGGGGATTGTAGAACACTGAGGGGAGAGTCTATCGTGGCCCCACTCTTTTCTCTGGTGTCCCTTCCAGTGCCTTTAGCACTGGCAGTAGTCATTAAGGCACTGAGGGAGATGTCAGTCAGGCCTTAATATGATTCTATGATTCTTGATGGCTCTGCTGCATCAGGTTTGGATACATCACTTCTCGGATACTGAACAGAAATAGAATTTTGTGGAGGTGGGCTGAAAACTCCCCATAGTGAGGCAAGCATAGGCACAGGATGTTTCCTCATCCCAGCTGGTGGTCAGTGATGGCTTAGTCTGGGGGTGTCTATGACCCTGGTGGGTGGGAGGGATCCTTCTGGTGTTCAGCCAGAGTTTTCCTTACCTGGCCTGTTTGTTCCCTGTACAGAGATTTCTGCTGACTTCAAGGATCAGTCGTCCCCAGCTGGGAAAGAGCCACCTGTGGCCCCAGCCTGTTCCCCACCACCCAGCAGCCAGCAGTCCTCTGAGCTGGCGGTGCCGGTGTCCTTGGGGCAGCCGGTGCCCGTGGGCCGGCTGGAGGACTTCCTGGAAAGCAGCACTGGGCTCCCGCTGCTGACGGCAGGCCACGATGGGCCGGAGCCCCTGTCCCTCATCGATGACCTGCACAGTGAGATGCTGAGCAGCTCGGCCATCCTGGACCACCCGCCTTCACCTATGGACACCTCGGAATTGCACTTTGCTCACGAGCCGTCTGGGGGCATAGCCCTGGATCTGGCTGAGGCTAACTTGGACAGCATGGACTGGCTGGAGCTGCCAGGGGGTTCTGTCATGAGCCTGGCTCCCCTGAGCACTGCGGCTCCCAGCCTCTTTTCCACAGACTTTCTTGATGGACATGATCTGCAGCTGCACTGGGATTCTTGCTTGTAATTCTGTGAGCAGAGACTGAAGAGAATGGGAGTGGGAGGGCACAGGCATGCAGAGGCAAGAGGCCAGTCAACCAAAAAAGAGAAAAAAAGAAAGAGCTCCTAGTATTTGTACTCCTCCCCTAACAATGTCCTTCCTGCATGAAGGTGGCAGTGGGCCAGGCCAGGCCAGGGAGAACGGCTGCTGGGGGGGGACAAGAGGCAGGAAGAGCTGTGGGGCTGGTGGCCTCCTGCCCACTCCATGCAACCTGGCCAGGCTGGGAGCAGAGCCGGCAGCCCCTGTTCCTCCAGGCGGGAGCAGTGGCAGCACGTTGTTCCCTCACGTGGGACAGAGCATGACTGGGCCTGAGCTGTTTCCAGAAGCAGCACTCTGCACCTTCCTGGGATTGGCAGATAAAGGGGGTTGTGCTGCACCAGCATGGTTGGTCTTAACGGTTGTGGAAGGGGATTCTACCTCTGGAGCAGGATGCAAAGGCAGGAGGGCTGCCAGGGCCCAGAACAGCTGCCCTCTGCACCACCTGCCGTCTGTCAGGGGAGGGTCTGATCTGCCACAGCGCTGGGAGGAGCTGGGCAGAACAGGCACCTTCTCTAAATGTAGCCAAAGGGAACGGGGGCTCCCCACCAACCTGGTAATGTCTAAGCTGGTTTCCCAAATATTGCCGAGCTTGGCAGAGGCCTGCTGGCCTGCCTGCTCGCTTCACTCGCTTTGGGCTGCAAAACAGTTTTTTAAGGTGCTAAAATCAGGTCCTTATGTGTTAAAACTGCTGTCAGGCACAGCCCATTGCCCCCAGTTCCCACAGCACTCGTGACATCCCCAGCTGAGCAGGGCAGTCAGCCTGGGCAGGGACAAAAAAGCGCCTGCGTGGCCTGGGGAGTGGGTGAGGAGCACAACTGGCAATCAGTCACATATCATTGAGGGCCACGTGCAATCTATCTCCTGCCTTCTCTGTGTTGGTGCCTCACTGTAGCACGTGCCTCAGTGGAAAGCAGCAGCTTTCCAGGATGTTGGACCCCGTAGGCAAGGAAGTGGGACTGCAAGAGTGGTGTGTGGCACAGTGCAGATCCTGGCTCAGTGAATGTGAGGGCCCCTTCATGGGGAGGAGACTGAAACAAGTATTGGGCAGCTGACCTCTGCTCTTCCCTCCTTCCAGTCCCACGAGGTAAAAGGCAAAAGTAAATGGCTGCTTGCTTTGAGCTAGTGCCCTGTGTCCCTGTAGGGCCTTAGGCTGGTGCCTTGGGGGAACTGCCGACTGAGGAGCGGGGGGACAAGCCCCCAGGACCTCAGAGCCATGACGATGCTATTCCTTGGGCTCTGTGGTGGAACACCAGGCCTGTGGCTCGCTCTTGTGCTGTTACTCCTGTTACTTTAGAATTGCTGTGTCAGTAGTAACTCAAGACCATACTGAGCAGGTGGGACATGGCTTACGTGGATGTGGCCACCTTGCCACAAGGCTCTCTCTGCTTTGGCCCTGGAGCTGGGTCCAGGCTGCTCGTGCTGAGTGAGGTGGGAGAAGCTGTGATTTCTGAAGTCATGCAGACTGAGGTACTGACCTGCTCAGGCAATGAAAGGATCAACTGCCATCCTTCTAAATATCTCTTTGAGGATGCTGTCCCCACCTTGCCCCTACGCTGTGCTGCAGAGCCTCCTGCTGGGGAGGGGTAGCTGTGAGCCACGTGCTGCTTCCCTGCAACTTTAGTACCTGGTCCTTTTCCCAGGGAGAGGCTGTGCCACAGGGGTGCTGGTACCTCTGCTCCGTGGTGAGGCAGGTGAATGCCAACCCTGTACAATGTGCTTTCCTCAGCCACTGAACTGGCAGCTGAGTGGGGTCATGCCTGTTTGCAGCTGGGAGATACTCCTGCTTTCCTGAGCCCTTAGCTTGTTAACTGCACGGGGAGCCACTTTGTTAATCATTTGCAGGGGGAGCCTGCTGGCAGCTTCCTTTCTGTCTCCTCCTTGCTCTTCTGGCCCTAAGCTGTAAGCAAGTTGGAGCCTCTTATCTGCCTCCCTCAGTGTCCGGGTTGGGGAGGACACCACCCCCATCCCCCTTCCCCACAGGCTTTCTGTTCCTCAAGCTACAATGTCATATCCTAAAAATCAGAATAAAAAAGACTGGTGGGCAGCCCATTTATTGTCCTGAACCCTCCCTGAATTCTCTCCTGGTGCAGCCCAGGTGCTCACTGGGAGCAGTGAGGACTTAGCAGTCACCTTACAGAGCTTCCACTAGCTCTGCCAGGGCAGCTGCCACGCTGAGGGGGCAGGAGGCAAGGAGTTTCTAAGGAGGAAAATATGGGGGGAGTGGGAGGATCTCTGAAATGCTAAGGGGAAAATATGAGGCTGCCTGTTTGTCAGACTCAAGCACAATCAGGTGCTTTTAGCCCATAGTAGCACCCACAAAAACCAGCTGTGTGATTTCTTTGGTACAAATAATTACAAATCTGCAGCCATTAAATAAAGAAGGAAATTATCAATAAAGTGCAATGAGCTCCTAGAGGAATGTGGGACCACTCCAGCTGCAGTCCTGGCCTGACCCAGCCCTGGTTCCTTGCCCTGGGCCAGGTCATTGGCAGCAAGATGCCAATGCCTGATGCCAGTGTAGCCCTTCCCAGAGGTTGCTGGTGAAAGGCTGAGCTCACAGCTGCTCCCTTTCACCTTCACCCATCCACCATCAGGTGAGAAACTCTAGGAATTTAGTGATCCTGTCTTTGCCTAACATACTTGCATTGGCTGAAGAGCTTCAAGGAGCCCAGTGTATACAGAACCATGAGCCTCCTCCTGAGGAGCCCAGCTGACCTGTGGGAGCCCCTCCGCACAAGGGGCTCCTGCCAGGAAAGTGAGTGATAACCCTGTGCCCGTGGGCAGAGGGGAACGTGGTGCCTCAGCCCCAGAAATGTTAGAAAGTCTTTTCCCCAAGCAGTGCCCAGAGCAGGCTTGCCTAGTTCTCTGCTTTCTTACTATTATTTCTTTGAATAATAGTTCAATAGTTCTTTGTTGGAAGAGGTATTCCCCTGGACATACATTTTTGCACCCATTGGGAAAAAAGAAGTCTGATGTTCTGCCTCTACCTTGAATGTAATCCTGAATCTTTCTGCTGTAACCACTACTTGTTTGTAATGTGTATTTGACTAGCACGCACTCTCCCTTCCACTATGCAGCCAATGGCGAGGGGTGATCAGCACCATCGGAGTCGGATGCTGTTGGGGCATCAGATCCAGAGCGAGTATTCAACTGGAAAAGGATGAAAGTGACAAGTTAATGGGGGAGAGAATGGATCTTTAAATTGAATTATTTTTTCAGTTACAAATATTTGAAGAAAAAAAAAAAATCCATTTTATTAAAAAAATTCCAAACAGCCACGTTCTCAAAAACTTCTGTGCTATGCTGGTGGGAGGGCTTGGGGCCATTCTGCCTTTTTGCAGCTAAGGGTGGGTGATTCCTCTCCATCTTTCTCAAACCTAAAAAAAGCAGCTTAAGTGGTGGTGGCTCATCCTTCTCAGCTGCAGGGAGATTCCTGCAGTGTATGGAAATTCCCTACCTTGCAACCAGAAGCAGGCTTTACCAGGGGCAGCTATTGAGTCTTCTCCCAGCCCAGCAGGCTAGTCAGGGTTGCAGGTGGTGGTGAGGTGACACTGCGCCTTCCACAGACACATTCCAAAGGAATTACCTTCACTGAAAACACTCATTTTCAAATCAGAACATATGCTGCAACTTCCACCCTCCCAAAAACTTGGACTTCTAAACACAGTTCTCCCAAGGGCCTGTGCCCTGTTACTGTCCCACTCTGCAGCTCAGCCTACCTGCTTTTTCCAGAGACACCTCTTGTACAGACCACACTGCTGTCCCCACCACCCAGCCCTGCATTCTGCTAGCCCCTTTTGCCTTTCCTAAGGGTCCTCCCCCTGCAGTGTCCCTACAACCCATAGTTTCCAGTTTTTCTGGGGCTCTCCTGTCGTCCTGCTCTTAGGGCTGGTGGCACAGAGGCAAGGCAGCACTGCCACTGCTGGCAACAGAACTGGCTCTGCCCTGGCTGCTGCCTGACCTTGTGGGCTGCTCCAATGCAAGGAGCTCCCTCAGTGCCAGCACAGAAATGGGATCACCGTTGTCAAATGGCAGAAGGGAAAAATTAAACCGAGTCTTGGCCCTGTCAGAAAATAAGACAAAGCCCAGCACTCTCCCAAGATGCAGTTTTTATTTAAAAAACCACCCAATAAAGGAAATAAGAATCTAGTGTCATCCCTTCAGTAGTTTGTGCTCACAGACAAGCGCTTTCAGTAGAAAGTCACAGACTCCATATCCAGAGCCACCACCACAAAGCAGCAATTCTCCACTCCTGACCTGCGTCCCTGTTGCCATCGCAGGGCAAGGAGGATAAGTTAGTCTCCCTGAGCCAGCTCCAACCTAAACCTTGTCCTGAGCTACAATGGTGCCAAAATATACATGTTCCTGGAGTAAATTTACAGCTTTTTGGTTAACAGTAAAAATCATCTAAAGACTAAAATGACAGCATGAAATACTCTTGTTTAGGGGAGAGGTGGTTTTTGTCTGCTCCCAGAGGAGATAAGGACCATCCCCTAAGGCTGTTACAGTGGTAATAGGCCAGTAAATTTGGGCAACTCTTGTCAACACCCCACACCGGTGCCAGGGAGGTGGGATGAAACTGATGCCAGTTCCCCCTTCTCAGCTCCAGGTCAAAGGAACTTGTCCACGTGTCCCTCAGCAGAGGGGAGCCCTTGGCTGGCACAGGGAGGGGATGTGCTCTCCCTGATCCTGTACAGCAGTGAGTCTCTCACCAGCCCAACTCCACACGCAGCTGCAGTGCCAACTGTCAATGGCACCAGTCCTCACGGATCAAAGCCACCCCACCAGGGCCGTCTCTTCCCCACAGCTCCAGCCACAGACACGCTCACACCCCCATGTGACTGCTGGCCCATGGGGCACTGCACAATAGCTCCAGCCAGACTGCTCCCCTGGGCACTGGTGGGGAGGCAGGGCTGAGGAAGGCAGAAGATGGGGGTGGCAGAGATGTGGAAAGCTGGGAGGGGGCACTTGCTTTTTGTAGCCAGAACACACTTGTCCCTTTGCAGCATCACCCTCAAACATCACCCCCTTGGGTCTTCAGCTCAACCTCTCGGCACTGCTCCATCTGTCCCAGGTGGTCTGGCAGCCCCCTGGAGGGGATTTTGTCACAGATACAAGTGGTGGGGTGGGGAAGGGCAGGGGGTGAGACACAAGAGGATGGAGGAGAGGAGTGTGCGCCATCGAGAAGGTCCCCAGGATGGGGCAGGGTGGGGGTCACCCATCTATGTCCCAGCTGAAGAGATGGTGCTTCACGAGCATGTCCTGCACCCCTTCCTTCAGTGGTTTCTTCTCCTTCTCCTGCAGGATGACACAGAAACCCAGGTCAGTGCACCACACCCAGAAAAGGGGAGGTTGTGTCTGCAGGCAGAGCCTGAGCGTGCCGAGGCCTCTGGCACCCAGACAGAGCAGCTTCCTGCATTTCCCACCTTTGCACAGCTGGCACAGGGAGAGGCCCTTTGGTTTGGAGAGCACCAGGGAAAGGGGGCCTGTCACTTCCCTCTGCCCCAGCTGGGCAGGGCAGGCAGCCCCCTCCACAGCCTCTGGAGCTGGCTCCAGAGGAGGCAGAGGAGGGGCTGAAGCAAAAAGCTGGGAGAGAGAGGCAGTAAGTGAAGCCCCCTGGCTGAGTGAGAGAAAGATGCCACCTACTCACCTCCCTCTTTATTGGCAACTCCCAGTCCTGAGAGAGGCTGAAAGCAAATTTGCCGAGGACTCTGCAACAAAAACAGAAGAGAGCTATGTCAAAATAGACCTCCCAGACCACACTCCCAGCCTTTGCCCACAACTGCTGCCCCAGGCACACAAATACACTGTCTCCCCAGCTTGTCCTGGCATATCACTAAGCTTACAAGGATAAAATTCCTTGTTGGATGGTGTTGAAAAGACAGCAGCAGTCATTCATTTCCTGTTTCCCCCTCCTCGCTGGGCTTCACATCCTCCCCGGCCCAGGCTGGGAGAAGGAGCTTGACGATGTGACTCAAGTGCAGCCCCTACAGAGCATGGTGCGGCAGCACAGGGAGGCACGGGCAGCGCCGGGCTCTGGGGGACTGCAGACACGCCTGGCTGAGGGCTGCATGCAGCTGCCAACGGCACATTGCAGCTTCCTCTCCAGAAAGCAGACCCCTGCCTGTAGCACCTCAGAGTTCTGTAGCCCCCTCCCTCTACCTGGAGCAAGAGAAGTGCCCTGCAGCAGAATTACTCTAAGGGGTTGGCACGGGGAGCTCCCTTGCTGGCTGGGAGATGTAGGATGTAAGACATGAACCAGTCCCACTTGGTCCTTTGGCTGTGCCCAGCTGGCACTGCCCCCATGCTGTGAGAAAGCAGCTGTGGGACGCGGCAGCCCAGAGGTGGCAGAAACCCCCTCCCATTCAGCAGCAGGCTGAACAGGACACCCTGAAGCGTGCACACACAGGCAACCGGGTGGTGCACACGAAAGCCAGCTCCCACTGAACGGTAGCAGCAACCAGGCTGGAGCAGTGGTGATGGCAGGGATTCGCCCTCCAGCTCCCTGGGACTTCATCTGGCTATGCACAGCTCAGGAGGGACAGGAGCATGGATGCCTGGAGCCACAAGGATGTGTGCCCTGGGCTCCAAGTGACTGCCTTGTGTGACCTCAGGCACTAAAGCTGCTTTTAGCCCCTGACATCACTCCCTCACCTAACCAGGGAGTCAGTGGGTGACTGACTCCTTCCCAGCCAACGACTGCCTAACAGTCTCCCTAGCACATTCCCTGCTCCCTGCTTGGTCTCAAGAGTGGCTGGCAAAGGACATGGAGAGCACTGGGGTTGAAAAGGCAGACTCTCCATCAGAGTAGGTGTACAGCAGGAGCTTGCTGGCGGGCAAAGGCTCCCTGCTTGTCACAACAAGTCCCCAGGAGCCAAGCTCTGCTCTTAGATCACACAGGCACAGTGCCTCACAACAAATTGTCCAGAGATTTGTTGCTGCCTCAGCACACAGCAGGAAATCTCTGTGGCTGGGATGTCTGGGCAGCCCATGCTGCAACTCACTGGAGAGGGCCCAAACCCAGCCATAGTGAGGGCCACCTTCCACAGAAGAGGAGGAAATCTATTCCAGACACTGGCATGGGGACATGCCATGGGGACACTCACCTCAGCTCACATTTGATCTGCACCCAGCCAGGACTGCGCAGGAACGACCAGGGATGGAACCACTTCTCCACAGTCTGCAGGCTTGAGCACAGCACCTCCAGCCACAAATGCAGCACCTGCTCGCTGCAACAATGGGGTAGAGGCCTGTTACTCAGCTGCAGCCAGGGAAAGAAACCCCATCCCTCTGGGATCATCTATTTTCAGCCCAAGCCTTGACCCCCACCCACAGCCCTGTCCCCAGTGGGAACAGGATAACCCAGTAAATGTGTGAGCCACTCCATACAAGAGGAGCTCCTTTTTCCAGCTAGGAATCAGGCCAGCACAACGCACAAGTCTCACCCAGTGGCTGCAGTGAGGGGGGGGGGGAAATGATGCTGTGGCCTAACATTGAAACTACTGCTGCCCTTAAGCCCACTCTGTCCCTTGCAAAGCTCTTTGCACCCAAAATGCTGAGGGTGCCAGGGCCAGATGACTCACTTGAGTCCAACACAGATGAGAGAACGAAGCTTCACATCCATCTGTGCATGTGCAGCATCGTGTGTCATGTTCACAGCCTGAACTGCCTGTAGGGAAGGAAGGTGTAGTTACTGCTGGGCAGCCACTTGAGCAGCACAGCCAAATGCTGCCCTCCCTGGAGCTCCCACCAGCACCAGTGCCCCCTGCTAGCAGCAGCTGGGCTAAGGGAAGGTCTGGGAGACTCTGGAGCATCTCCCTTCAACAGTCTCCACAGGAAACGTCCCCAGAGTAGGAGCTGGGCTCTGGCTGGCCTTGGGGCAGCACTCACCCGGTAAAGCAGCTCCTCTGGAGTGAGGACTTTGCCATCTTCATCAAGCCTGTAAAGATCACAGCAGAGACCAGCTAGCTCCAATCACCCTGGGCACACACAGGCCTTTCCTGCTTCATACCCCAACAACTCTCGTGCTACTGCTGAGCCCAGAGGTGCCCCCGCAGCCACGAGAGAGCCAGATACAGACCCAGAAGCAAACACAGGAGCCCAGGGGAGGGGACAAGTGCCACTGCCAGCCCCAGGTCAGCACCAGCACAGCAGCCTGCTGACACCACCCCCACAGGAAGATGGGGCAGACCATGAGCCTTGCTAAGGTGCAGAGCAGCATCAGTGTGATGGGCACGGAGGAGCAGGGCACAGACCTGTAAGTCTTGCAGAGCACAAGGCGAGAATACACGGAGTCAAAGTCCCGTTCCACTTCCCGGCTTGCAGCCTGGAGGAGCAGAGGGACACTCAGCACACCCGCCCTACAACCCGTAACCTCAGCCCTCTGGCAACACTGCCCCATGAAAGGAACTGGGACATCTCACCTCTTCAATGAACAGCCAAGGGTGGCAGGCCCCCCCCAGCAGAGATGGCTTCTTCAATCCATGTTCAAATATGGACTTCAAGGCTGGACAGAGTGTCCCTCGCACCAAGTCTGTCACCCCCTCTGTGACAGAGTCATCTCCAGCGATGGAGTACTGAGGAACAGGAAGAGCCAGCTCTTAGGGGGCAGAGCATGAAGGTGGTCCACTCACCTACACCTCTGCACAGACCAATTCCACTCCCAGGTTCCTACCAGAACCCCTTCTTTCCCCCCTACCTGTCATGCTCTTGCACAAGGCCCCGTGTTCTGTACTACTGCGGGGGATCTCCTGGGACCTTTGTGTTTAGGTGGCACCCAGGAGACCACACAAGTGACCCCAGCACCATCCCAGCAGCATTCAGCACATAGGAATGTGATGGTGTGATGCTGACTGAGCTAAGGTATGGAGAGGGACTTGCACTGAGGGTCTCTGGGACTCTGTAAGCTGCTAAAAGTCAAGACAAAGCGGGGTACACCACTCTGAGGTATCACACTGACACTCTGTTAACACTCTCATAAGTGGGATCCTCTCTGATTCCACAGTTAGGAGGAGAAACACTCAGCAGTGCAGGACATTTCTATGCACAGAGAGGTGATCTGCATCTAAGGAGCCAGCCCTGAGAGAGGGGGAAGGAAGCGCTATGTCAACAGTGACATCTCTCTGGGGGCTTCTCTAGGGGATCTTGGGTCAGCCTTTGAGCTCTTCCTCACTCCCCAAATGCTGAGAAGAGAGAGAACTGGCCCTTCTCCACTTCCCCTGAAAACTGCTTAGGTCAATAGCTGCTGCAGTTTGTCTCATACACACTACCCCAATCTTGAGGACATATTGAAGTATCTGCTCTAAGTGCCATCCCATCACTGCCAGCTGTAAGAGGAACTAAGACAGAATGCCCCCTGGGACACAGCTGCTTGGGGAGAACTTACTGTCATGGTCACAAAGCATGAGCAGGATTCATAGGTACAGCTTCAAAGGAGTAAAAGAACACAGGTAGCTGGGAGCAGACAGAAACACTGCCCTGCTTCTCTCCCTGCTGCTTTCTCAGCTTTCATCTCTAGGGTCCTTGCAACCCCAGGCACCCTCCACAGGTGCCTCGGCAGCCTTCTGGAGCCCTCATTCTCCACTGGGTCAGCATGAGGAAGTTGAGCAAACAGGCTTAGGAAGGTAAGTCGCCTGATCACATCACAAAGAATTCAATGGCCAGAGAAAGCAAATAGACTGAATAAGGGAAATCTATGGCTCTTTTCAACTGTGTTTTCTTAAGTTATGGCATAACCCTTTTTTTAATGTGAAGTTTTTTTGTAGCTGTGGGGTTTTCAAGTACCTCCTTACTCCGCTCATCCAAGACCTCCACAAATTTTGCAGGAAACCAACCTACAAAGAGTGAACAAAGAGATGAGCCTGACAAAGGTACTGAGAAATCCTTACACAAAGCCCAGTAGGAGCTGAGAATAAATCAGAGTTCATGGGGCCCACCTCCAACAAAAGAAGCAAGCAGCCTCAAAATCACAATAACCAAGGCAGCTGCACAAGAAAGCCAATTGCAGGACACTGGCCACATGCAGCAGTGGTAACATGCACCCAACTACCCCATGGCAGAAGGATGGAGCTTAAACTTGCTGTTTGCAAAAAATAACCAGATCACTGCTGCATGACTGCTCTCATACGCTTCCTTTGCCCCTAACAGATACTCTGGGTACCTGGCAGAGCCTTTGCTGCCAGAGCAGTTGTTGGAGATGAACGGATGCTCTGCATCTGGCAATACTCTCCCCAGTGCAACCCATCCCGTTCTCACCTCTCAGTCCATTCAGCTCTCCCACCCAACAGTGCTCATCCTTCTGGGAAATGATCTGAAAAAGAGGGAGTGGAAAATACCAGTTGAAGAGGTCGCAGCGGCAGGAGGGGTACAGCTGCCAGGCTGTGAGTCCACAACGAGGAACTGCTCTCTTCTCGACTGCTTTGCCTATGTTCTCTTCTTACATGGCCCAGGGCCCTCAAGGCACAAAGCTACCACAAACATCCTCTTCTCCCCAATTTCAGATGGGATGCTCACAGTTAAATGCAAACGGCTGCTTTTACAGTCTTATCCCAATTCAGTGTGCAGCGTTAAACTGCAACTTGGGTTGGACCAAATCCATCTTTTGCACAGCTGTACAGCAGCTAAGAAAGGGACTTCGTGGTGTCAGGGAGAACGACCCACAGGACAACACTCACAGGAACATACTGCCTCATCCCCAGGCAGTCCCTAGGAGCACTAGCTGCTTCTCTTGGGCTCCTCACTGGGCTCTGAGCTTATCTCCTCCTTTCTTTCCCTGCAGGAGAGGCAGTGCAGCACCCCACTCAAGCTGGGTCTGTCTGTCCCCGCTGGTGCCTGTGCCCAGGCTGACGCACCGTAATGATGTCGTTCTTGCGGAAGCCCAGCTCATCGTCATCGTGGCGCTCAAAATCCAGCAGTGCCTTGGCTCGGCGGCGCCGGTTGCGGGAACAGGCCACGTAATTCTCATGGTCCCGCTGGTGGCTCTCCATGCTGTAGTCTGGGGTCAGATCCTAGCAGGCATGCACGTGAGAGCAGAGAGGAATGAAAGTCCAAGGTGATCCCCAGCTATCTGCCAAAGCTTGCCTGGCCCTGTTCCCAAACCTTTTCCTGCTCCTAGCTAGCAGACAACCTCTCAGCACAGTCCTCCACCAAGGATGGATTAAGCAATTCTCACCCTCCAGCCATTACACCTGGCATGTTCTTTCTCAAGCCCACACTTCGGGAGCATTTGAACAGCCCTGTCCTGTGTTGAACACTCAAAACCCATGCCTGGAGCACACAACAGTACAGATCCAGCTGTTTCCACTCACAATGATGCAGTTCTTGGGATCCACACACTGGAAATGCCGTGCCACCTGGAGAATGGCCTCACGCAGGTCAGCCACCAGCTCTGTCTGCTTGATATTCTTGGCTTTCAGTGCCTCCAGATCATCCTCCCCTGGGGGAGTCCATGTAGCCAGAGGGAAGGCAACGGAAGGAAAGCAACGGTATTTATCTTTTTGTTAGGATTAGAAATTACTGGTTCTGAAGAAACCAAAAAAGCTTAACATCAGAAGTAACTAAACTAAGGCAAGTACTTACTGCCAATCTATCGAATAATGCAAATAGCAAATACCAATTTGACACCATCAAATTTTAAGGAAATGATACTTCAAACTGCATATGGAACTGGAATATGTCATCTTTGATCTGTCTGGGAAATTCAGTATACCAAGGTACTACTTTAGAGAAGTGTCTACAGCTGACATGCAGTCAGCTGAAAGGTGGGACACAAGACTGGGGAACTTGCAATAATTCCCTACAACCGAAATTCTCTTGAAACTGAATCAGGTTTTGGTTGAATTACTTCTGATATTTGTATAACTCACAGGCTGAGTGCACATTCTTCACCGAGTCGTGGAAAAGATCTGAAAAACCAAGACAGCCCATTTTCCTGTGCCAGTCATGAAGGCAGAGCCCTGAGAGACTTCAACCTCCCTAAGAGCCAGACTTCAAATGTTTGGGGTGCACAGAAATAGTCATGAGTCCAAAGTTCCCTAAGCATCTTTCAACACTAATTTCCCCAGGAGTTTTGACAACCTATGTCTACTATAACCTCATGTAGAAAAATACCTGATGGGATGGATTCTTTAGACAGTTAATGTATCTGAATATCTTAAACACTGGGTAGATGATGTTTGGGAACAATGACCATTTGCTTCTTTTTCTAAAAATATCACTCTGTATTAAATCCAAAGTGTACTTTCATATATCTATTTTTGCTCCCTCTTTAATATACTGAAGATGTGTTACCTTGATTAACAAAATTAACATTTAAACTAATGTATTTTTCACTGAATTCCAATGTTTATACACACAGAGCTTTTATTCAGGAACCAAATAAATCATTGGCTAGTAAATTAGTACTCTGCTTATCTTCTAGCAGCACTATAGAAAACAACATGAATAAAGTGTGGCCTGAGCTACAGTTGCTGCAACAGTTATATACACATTAAGCTTCTGCTAACTGAAAAGTGATTAACATTATCTTTTAATCATGTGATCCTAATTTAAAAGATCCAAATTTTAGGAATGTAAATAAAAGCACAAAATTAGATATAAAGTTATTTTTATAATTGTTTTCTAATTTGCTACATTAAATTATTCAAGATACATCAGATACACAGAGCTTAAGAGAAAATTGAACTTTGCTCTGGACTAGAAAAATTGAGGGGCATAGTTACTCCCAGTCCAAGCAATAAAAAAATAACAAAATCTCTTCCTCTGTATCCAGGGGTAGGTACAGAACATGCAAGAACTCTTACTATTCGGAGATGCAAAGATTGCAAATAGATATGTGAGCACATAGACATCGGGGATTCCCAGAAATTTCATGCTGCTAAAATAGAATGTGACTAGAGAAGAAACTAAACCACAGCTACGCTAGCTCTGTGGGCTGTTCTCATTTACAGAGATCATTGACTCTTTCTGTCATCTCTCATCTGGCCAAAATACCATGCTCTTCCCTTTGTACTCAGAGCAATCCTAGCCAAACACAAGTAGGAGACATGGGAAGCAAGTTCCACACTCTCTCATCTTAAAGAGGACAAGGCACAGAGGAAAGCAGCTGGCATGTCCCCCAGACTCACCTCACTGCACTCAATGTGTACACTTTCAAACTTCAACACCCACATTTCCAAACAGGAAACCACAGTGCATGATCAGTCACACATGAGGAGGCTCTACTTTGAGCCTGCAAAGACTGATGAGCTGCACAGCTCTGCACAGGATGAGCTCCTCTGCATTCCCTTGGTGCAATGCCCACAAAACAGGAAAACACCTCTTGCACGTTCTGCTTCCCACCAAATTACCTTTTGTTATTCCTTTCTCTTCCTGCATTGTAAATCTGGTTCAACTCTTTGAATCTCAACTACAGAAAGCCCTGACCAACCTGATTTAGCATGAGCAAGAGTCTGCTTCAAGCAGGAGACACTGGAATACAGACACTGAGAAGGCTCTCCTAAACAGTACTCCTGTGATTCTATGACTCTTGCCCAAGTTACTACCACATCTGAATTCACTCTAAGAAAGAAGAATTAAGCTCTGGGTAAGTTCTCATTCCCTCCCAGATGAGAGCTAAGTACCAATTCTACACAGTAACAGTGAAGGCAGCAGACTTTATATTTAGGATTGATTGTCAGTTCCCAGTAGAGGGTGAATTTATCACATACAAGCCTTCCTTCCTCTCACTTGGGCTGAGTTTTTCCATTGTGGCCAACTGCTGCAGGATGACAACTTCTCAGTTTTAACCAGCATTCTAAGTACTAAGAATAATGTTAGGTAAAACACATGATGGTCATTGTACAGAAGCCCCACTAAAATGAGAAAACCCTATCAATTATCTCTGTTCTACCACTGATGTATTTTGAAGCTTGAACTTAAAGTTTCTCTTTGTGCATGTGCATAACTGACTATCACCTTCATTAAAATCCTATAACTGTCAAGGAGACTATCTGAGACACAAGAAAGGTGTGTGTGGCAGCCAAGTTCCCTGCCACTTTGGTCTGTACAACTGTACGATAACATTACATACAAAAGCTCTGAGTTTAGGTTGCACAAGCAACTTTCCCGTGTTTCTTCACTTCTGCATGCTTCACTTTACAGCACTGTGGGTATTCTACCATAATTTTTCTGTGTAATGCTCTATGTGGTTGTAGGAAGCCTGTGACAATATATCAGCTTCCTGGAGAACATCAGAAAAGCTCCTTTCTGGAAAAACCAGTAAAGCCCATTTTTAGATTTATTCAGGCCATTTCTACCACAACAGGGACACTGTTTGAGAGCCTTGTAAATTCTGTATGTTGTCTTCTTCCAGAAAAACAATTCCTGTGGTGACATGTGGCAATTTCAAGAAGGCTAGCCAATTTCAAGTAAGGTGATGACAGTGAGGCTTACGGCAGAAAGGGCTCTTATGGAATCAAGAAATAAGTTACTCTTAAACCTCTGCAAAAGCTATTCTGACTGTGCCCTTTCTGGTCACATGTTGGCTTGGCTCATAAGTGAAGAAAATTAAGAGTCAAAAGCATTCACAATATCAAATTCTCAGAATAAGTAAGGGAAAATATAATGATGCTTTCACATACAATTTTGATGGGTGACACACTAGACATCCTACCCTGTCTCAGATCTCCAGAGGTGTTCCTGAACTGAACAGAGTAACATCAGAGAGTACCACATCCAACCCGTGGGCTGCATAAGGTCTGCCAGAAAATGTGTTTGACCTCTTGGTCAGTGCAAGAAGGACATTACAGCTGGGCTGAGTTCCACCTCTTGTTGGTCACTACTCATGGACTGTCTAACCTAAAATTTACTTTCTGAGCTCAGATCAAAGAAAGCAAGTAGTAAACTGTACTTCTTCCCTCTCATCCTTCTGTTCTGACTCCCTTCTGTCCAATCCCTCTGTCCTACTGTTTCCTTGCCTTTGCCTGCTCCCTTCCTTCCTAAGCTGCTACAGCCACCAACTACACATGAAAAGCAGAGGATTGTCCTTACCAAAAAGCAGAGAGGTGATGCCGGATTTCCTGCGCTGAGTCCTGCGCCGCACAATCTGTGGGAGAGGGAAGAGAGAGAACAAAGTGCACACAATGGGACAGATTTCAGAAATAAAATAAAGCAACCCTCTGCCCCAGTCAGCTCTGGGCAAGGGGTCCTGACAGCTAGCATTAGAAGGGGCAGGCCAGTGAACTGTCAGTTTTAGACAGGAGTTGTTCTAGTCCTAATGTATTGAATCAGCTTTACTGCTCCATCTGCTCCACGTGCAACAGGTTACTTATACTTTAATTATTACAAAAAGTAGTAATACTTTTAATACTTTACTTTTTACTTTACTTTTTTTACTACTTTAGTAATACTTAATGTAATTGAAGTTCAAGAATCAACCATGATCCATGTGTATAATTTTAACTCTAATTCTATTTGTTGTAAAAAGCAGTTCCACATGTAATTGTAAATTTCTAAGTGCATGGCTATTACATTTTAGAATTGCCTGAGTGTCTAGTCTGCAACTGTAGATTTTAGTCCAAGATTAAACACAGGTGCATTTTTAATTCAGCTTCTCAAAAGCAGAGGCTGCTTGTTTACTCTACCTTCCAAGATTATTTTAGTGTACCAGTTTCTTACTAATGCATTAAATACAGTTCCTACTCTGTGTGCTTCAAGCAAATTCTGCCAAAAGCATATGTTGTTTCTTTTAGTTTCCATTAATGAAATGCATCACATTTCATCATCACTCTCATGAATGATAATTACAATCAATGCTAATACCCCTTTCATGTGGGGATTTATCAACCAGGAGAGATCTGGCAGCATTTCACAGGTATAGAACTTCCCAATACATTTTCTTCACTGGGTAACAATTATCCTAGAACCAAAAATCATCTCAAACAGGAGGACCTCTTGCTCACAAACTGTACTTGGGTGGGAACACGTAAGGAATGGTAAAAACGGAGCAGCAGAGGCGGTGGGACTCTGTGCACTCACTTTGGATAGGTTGCTGACAGTGGTGCTGGAGTTGAGCAGCTGCCCCTGCTCAGCGATGAGGTAGGCCAGGTGTTTGCGGCGCTGCGTCTCCACCGCCATGTCCGTCAGCGAGCCAGCCACACGCATGGCCTCTCGCAGCAACACGTCGGCATCCTCGATCTGGCTCGGGATGTCTGACAGCGTGTTGAAGATCGAGGCAGAGTTCTCGGACTGGATCAGCTCATCCTCCTGCAACAACACACTCAACACACTCCTTTCTGCCTCATGGAGGGGTGAACATGACAGCTGTGCTCCTAGATGCAGTTTTACATTCAGTGTACAGCCTGGGCAGGTACAACTAGAAAATTCCATTAAAAAAACCTTCAACAGGAAGAAAAGTCCTAGCTACTACTGAGAGGGGAACAGCATCTTTTACTGTTCTACTGCATTCTCCTCCCAGAATTCTAGCCGGCATTTTTTTTGAATCGCAGCATTCACCATTGAAACGAAATCAAATCAGCACGGAAAACTAAACTCAAACCTATTCTGCACCAACCACTAGGACTGGTCACAGCAGGGATCTTGCTAGGGATAAGGGAATGGAAGCTGCACACTCTAGAGCAGGTCAAACTGTGCTCCACCTTCCCCTTACTCCCAGCAGGACCACCCCTGCCCTTCACACAGCAAACTGATTACAAAACTGTTTTTCACACAGAAAAGATCAGGCCAGCCAAATCAAGTGCAGTCAGGACAATGCTCATCTCTTAGAGCATTCAAGAAATGCCATCCAGAACTTTCCAGATGATCACAATTTTGGCTTTTTCTTCCCTCCTAGACTGTGCAAAATCAAGAAGTATCTTAGTTAAGGTTTAGATAAGATGTACCCTCAGGCTGGGATCTAGACTGCTTAGAGGATGGTAGCTGATGACGTTTAATTATGTGGCAACAAATGAGATATTCACAGGAAACAGCAATCTCTAATTTCTCTGAAGTGCCTTAGAAGTTTTTCACAGCCTCCAGTTTCAAAGGAGGCAGGAATTTGTCTTCCCTAATGCACTCCCAAACTACACACAGCAAAGTGGATACAAAACCTTCTTGCCCCTAAATCTCAGAATTAAATACAGAAGTACTATAAAGGAGGGAGAGGAGTTGGGAATTACCTTCATACTTAGCATGCCCAAAGTGACTTGGAACAGCACCAGAGAGCCCTCATAGAAGAAGAGGTCCCAAATACGCAGCAGCAGCTTGATGTGGACAACACTAGCAAAAGAGGTGAGGAACCAGTGCAAGGTGATCAAGGACAGCTCTGTGAACAGAGACATGGAAAATAATCACAACAGAGGAAGTCAGTCAACCAGTGAAGGTGGATTCTCCTAAGGGGTTTCCTCCATGCATTGCCTCCAGGATCAGGAGGTTTGCTCCTCTCCTTGATGGCCTCCTTTGTGAAAAAAGTACAATACTCTTTGTCTGCATGTCACCCTGGCAAGAAATTTCTAGGGCACACTTTTACCAATGTCGTGCTCCTGAAGCAGCTTGTCCAGGCGCGGCAAGTACTGCACGATGAGCTGCCGTAGGACACGCTGGTCTGTCTGCACGCCCATGAGGGTGGTACTGAAGTAGGAGGCAGGAACCAATTCCTCAATGATAGCACACATCATCCAGAAGGCATCTTCCTCCTCCAAGAAGAGCAGTAGAGAGGCAGCCACCTAGGATTTTGAAGGAAGAAAAATTGCATGTTCTAAATGGAGTAGAACTCTTTCTCCTCTTTCTCACATAGAGAGCTGGACCAGTATTTAGGTGACAAAAATCTTCCCTCTGCAGGAGCTCTACAGTAGTCTCCACTGAAGGTATTTCTCCTCAGTATAATGACTGCCCCCTCCCCAAAAGATGGACCAAAGTCTTCTGTATCTTTAGATGTGTGGTGATACTCTGCTCTCCCTTCGGAAAAGTATTCCAGGTGGAAGGGATTTCTCTTCAGCTCATCTGGACACCACAGTATCTGGCAGCACTACCTCAAATCATTCACTCTGGTGTAGCACCCAGAGACAAACTAATCCCTATCACAAAGACACTCTGAAAGCAGGTTACCATGCCAGTGCCCTGACAATATCCAATGTCAGGGTAGAGCCAGGCAAGCCCCCGTAGGATCCTGCGCAGCCGTGGCACCCCGATGCTGTTCATGTTGGAGAAGCAGGCGTTGCTGGGCATCGTGCGTAGCAAGTCCTTTTCAATCTGTCAGGCAGCCATAAACAAGGACAGAGTCAGCTTGGAACATCTGAAAAACTGCCTTCAGCTCTCTGCATTTCCCCCGGCCCCCTGCCTCAGGGAACTCTGCCTCCCCACACCCACCCATAAGTCCTCAGGCATCAAAGAAGGTGTCCCTGTCCAAGCACCTGGGGTCAGTCTAACAGCCTTCACTGACATGTTGGAAAATGCCAGTGCAGACAGTGGCTTGTCAAATCTCTAGAAATACTTGTCTAAACTCAGACCCTAGTTTCACCACTGACAATAGGAAACATAGTCTAGCTGGGAATTACATCTGCTTGGATTTCAAGCATGGTTCCCCAACAAATTTATTCCAGAGGAAAAACACCAACATGGCCAAATCCATGAGGTCAAAGGAAGAGGGAAAACACTCTTTAATAGTCTTGTTGGAAACTTTGTGTTCAAGGGAACAAAGACAGGTCCTGAAAGCAGCTGCCACAAACTCAAGAGAGGTGCATCTGTCAGCCTTTCACCTTTCCCTCACTGAGTATCAGGATGTTTGCTGAGATGCAGCTGCAGCATTTTTCTAGTCTACAAGTAGCATGGATCAAACCCTTTCTCCACTGTCTGAGTAAAGAGCAGAGCTAAACAATTGCTATTCCAAAACAGAGGAGAAATATGCCCAGGATTATTTAAAGGATTAAGCTTTAGCAGGATTTAACCACACATCCTCTCAACTGCCCCTGCTGCAGGTGTCAGGCAGACACCCCATCTTCCTCACACAGCAAATCTTGCCTTCTTCCCCCTCAGCACTAAGAAGTATCTCCTACCTGTTTGGCAGCAATGGTTTCGTTGTTAGAACTGTTTTTCACGATATCTCGATATGACATCTCTGAGTTCCTCTTCTTCTGCAAAGCCCCTGAAAGGCGCATCCACAGCTGGGGGAACAGGGTGAACAGAGAGAGAAGTCACTTAGACAACCACAGAAAGCCATAATCTGTCATCCTCTCAACCAAGAGATCTCATTCTGTGATCCCTCACTCCAGGCAGGAGTGCCTGCCCCGAACAGGCAGCACTCGCACCTGTGGCCTCATGCTGTGTGGGATGCCGGCCAGCACCAGGGAGCGCAGCTTGTCTGAATGTGGCAGGGTGACCTCAATTTTGTCCCAGGTGAGGTCGCCCACATCATGGTTGTGTGTGAACTCCAGATGAGCCTGCCACTTGAGCCTCTGCTGTGGCTCCTCCGTCAGTGGGACCCCCAGAAGCCTGCTGGAGTTCGGCTCAGCACCATCTGCTTCAGCAAAGGGAAGAGAAAAGAATGGAGACAAGTGAGAGAGGGAACAGGAGAGGAAATGAACACACAGCAGGGTGGGGAATAGGACGGCCATCTGAAAAAAGCACATTCAAAACATTCATGTCTTTCAGTCAGAGCATGGAAACGCAAAGGTTGGTTTCTAACTGCCTACTCCATGCAGCAAATTTTATGTTCATAAGCAAAAGGCTTGGGACCTTGAGAACTAAGAAGCTGTCGGCAGGCTTCTAGTCTCCACTTACTCATGATTTAGAGCACAGTGCAGCTGGAATTAAACAAGATCCTGGTAGCAGTCATCCTGCTGGGTTTTATAAGGATCTGTAAATCAGGCTGACAAAAGCATAGCAAGCCTCAGAGCTGGAAAGCAGAAGCTATATGCTCATGGAAGTAATGAGGTGCAAAATGTTAACTTTGGGGATATTTAATCACCAAAAATGCTTTAATAAGGACACTTCCAAATTCACAATGAGAAAGCACCTTAACCTGAGGCTGGCTTCCTAAAATAGATACTTTAGCACAAGGACAGGTTTGACGTAAGGCACTCTGTCCTTCATTATGTAATACATCCCAACAATGTATTCCAAATCTTTCTGCTCCTTTTATAATGCACAGGTCTATCAAATGTTCTGGCTGAAAAAATAAAAATCACTGTTCCGTCCTCATCTTCAGGTCATTGCTTCAAACAGGATCCTCTATGACTCACGGCGCCTCAGGGCACAACTTCTGCTCTTACATTATATAGCCTGAGCCCTGGGAATGACCCTCAGAGCACATGAAACAATTCCTACATCTCCCACTCTTTTCCTCTTTACTAAGGCAGCCAGTTGTTGTAGTTCAATGCTCAGCTTCAACAGCACTCCATGCCTCCTTCTATTTGGTTGCCTGCCTCCATAGCTTGCAGAAAAACTAGGATGTAGTTTTTTCCCCTACAATTTGCCCCCACTTTGCTGAGATGGGCAGAACATACCACCACACACCTTGACCATGAGTTTTTCTGCAGACAGCACAATTCACTATGCCTGCTATGAGCCCTTACAGTGCTACTGAACACAATGGAGATCCCACTGTGAACTGGGAAAGTTGCCCTTCTCCAGCATGCTGCTAATGGAAACAGTAACTCCACAACTTTTGTCCTTCTTCCCCACAGCCAGCACAAGGGGACGGAAATGAATGCTGCATAGTCTATGCTCTGGACTTCCATAAGGACAGCATGTCTAATGCACTTGATTACAAATGGTAGGATACAGAAACAGGTGAGCAAGACAAGACTTAGCATGGAATGGTTGCAAAATCCTGCCACACTTGAAAGCATGGGAAGGGTTGGACACAATGCAGGTGAGAGGGATGGGTTTTACCTTCCTTGTCAACTCGGAAACCAAATTCATCATAGCGGAACTCCAGTTGCTCGACAGATTCTTCTTTCTGGGAGATGTGAGGAAGGAAAACAGACATTTTCAGCAGTTTATCACTGAGTAGCCAGAGACACATAGATATTGCCTCATCCCACCACGGCCCACTCTGTGCCCTTTGAGCAACTAGACCCCTTGCCCTTTAATTTTTGAAGGCTTCCACCATAATTCCCAGCTGAAGAGATGTTGTCTGCTAGTCCCATTTTGACTTCTTCATGGAAAAAAACTACAGATTTTCCCAGCATGACTTGAGCTCAGCATCTTATCAAGAGTAGAGCTGCCTACCTGGAGGGACACACAGCTCTCTTCATGGACTGAGAAATATACACACACCAGCTAAAGTGGCCTCACTAATACACAGCCGTCCTTCCTGTTACCTCAGCACACGCACTACAAATTCAGCTCCCTGCACCACTCCATCAACTGCCTGTGGCTCTCAAATTTCCTTTGAAAGGCAGCAGGCAAAACTGGGATTTGCACCTGTGATGCAAGTCCAAATTATAAGCCAAAGAAACTTAAGGTCCATGACCCAAATCTCAATCTTCCTTATCACGGTTGGCATGCTCATGGTTGGCATTTGGGGCATACTGGGGGATATACACTGGAGATTACTTCCAGGCTTTTTTAGGAGTACAAACCTACTGCTCTCTCTCCTTTCCTGCAAGCCCATCTGCACCTCCTGTGGGACTCTCGCAAGCACTGTACCCGGGCAGCACCCAAGAAGCATTGCCTACATACCTCCACAAAAAGCTTTAATCTGCTTTCTGCAAACACTGTGGCTAAATTACAAAATTCCACAGCTGCTTCCTTCCTTCCTGCTCTACCCACCTGGTGACAAGCTTGAAGCTAGCGTTTCCTGCCATGCACAAGCCATCCAGAGTAGCTTGATGATGACAGAGGCTCCCTGAGGGTGTCAACAATTTTGCAGTGGAGCAATAGTTGCAAAACAGCAGGGAAATAAAACATAGAAGTTTCTTTGTGCTCTGCAAGATCCTCTTGCAATAGCCAGGATGCAACCACAAAACATGTGAAGGCCACAACCAAAGCACTGGAGGAAAAGTGCACCTCTCCCTCCTTTTCCCTGTGGCTTTCAGAGACCACCAGAAAACACCAGGTTCCCTCACTTTTGCAGAGCCACAGAACATCCCCACCCTGCCCCACACTTTACCTGTGTGTATTTTGCCAAGATCTCCTGAGGCCAAATGCTGGGTGTGAGTGCTGAGAACGGACCCCCAGCAGAGGGAGTGTGATGGCCTAAACAGAAAGAAACCAACACATAGCAGTGACAACCTGGAAGAACACCCTTGGAAGATACACACTCCATACAGACTGCTCCAGCATGGGAAGGACTCACACATCAGTTTGCTGCTACTGCTACTCTGAACACTGAGACAGCTCCTGCTTCACCAGGGAAGCCAGTAATTGCAGATGGTTTTGTTCCTTTTTATTGAGCAAAAGAAGCAAAAGGGCCAAATGGAGTTTCCTTTAAGAAAGCGATTCCTAAGGAAGAGAAGTAGTTCCCTGGCATCATATGATCACTCACCTGCTTGGAAAAGCTGTGTGATCAGCAACAAGCCAGGGATATCATCACCAAATAAATATTATTTTGCAGAAGTAAATTCCTCCTATGGACCAGCACCAGCAGCACTCCAGAGTTCCCTAAAACTCTTGTCACTCAGGCACCAGAATGGAAAATCAGAGCCCTCAGAAAGATGCTCAATTGCTCCCTTTTTTCCCAGCGCGCTGGGATATTGTCAGACCATGTATAGAGAGTTGCAGCAATTAAAGTATGCCTACAATCCTGGTCTTCTGTGTCCAAGACAAGCACCCTTCCAGTCTCAGGTAAGAGTCCCAGTGAACAGCTTCCCTTAGAATACAAGCAATCAAAGCAGATAAACATGTACCAAGTCTTCTATTGCTCTATCAACAAAACAAAGGTCTACTTGGCCTTGGAGCACAGTCTCCCCCAGGGTTATGTGCCCTGAAATAACCAGCTGGACCGGAAGGAAGGTTTAGAAAAAACTACAAGGTGGGAAAGTTGGCTTCTCTAAGAAGGAGAAGACCTAGTTTTAGCAAAGGTTGTATCTCACAAGTCCACAATTGAATTCCAGTTATTCTTCAGTGTTCTGCCTGTCCTAGAGCTATCACTGTACAGAAAAAATCTCTTACAGTCCTTGTGAGCCACTCACTTCGGGAGAAATCCTGGGGGGAGAACAGAATCAAGCAAATCTTAAGAAAAAATATGTAAGGCAGACGACATTTCAACCTCCTTCTTCCTCTCTGTTCAATGGCTGAAAAAACTTCTGCTTGGTAGAAGGAACTGAGTTCACCCTGAGTGAAAAGGCTGCTGAGTCACAAAGTTTCCTCTCTCTCAATCTGACCAGAAAGTATGTTCATGTACAGAATGGCTCCTGGAACCAGAAACCTTTGTTATGAAGTTTCAGCTGAAAACAGCAAGGAACCAAATGAGAAGATACCATGGCAATTTGTGTGTGCTCACCTGACATTGCACTGGGCAAAGCTGAGTGGCACAGGTGTCAGCAGGTCCAGAAATGCTGTCCACAGAGGTGTGACGTTACACTCCTGTTGTAAAAAGAAAAAAAGGGTGATGAGAGAATTCAATTAGCATCTAAGAACATGGTAGGGGACTGAGACACCTCACACACAACTTCCTCCTGTGAAAATTAAATTCCTTAGTATTTAAGTTCTGCCCCCACAAGAAATAAATTGCAGAGCCTGGAATTTCCCTTTGGTTTCATACCTACTGACCAGCTGGAAAGAGCACACTGTCATTTGTCAACTTTCTTGTGGAAATAACAGCATTGCTGGTTGAAAGAATGTCAAAAAAACAAGTCAACTTTTAACACCTTTTCCATTACATATTGTGAGTCCTGTATTTAATGATGTAAACTAAGAAAACACCCCATACATCACCATTCTCTGAAGACACTGACCACGGAGAAGGGACAGGAGCAGTGAAAAGGGTTTAAGGGGGTATCATTAGATGCAAGAAGTTCAAAAGGGATTTTAGGAGTACTACCACAAAGCACTGGAGTAAAGTGTGTAGGGCTGCAGAATACAACTCCCTGAAGCATGTGGATGTGGACAAGACACTATCAAGTACCTCTGCAATGAGTAATGAACCAGGATCCTCGGAACTAAACAGGCAATAGAGCTGATTGCTTTCCTGACACTAGTTAACAGCAGATTTTTACGGGGATTCCTACGGGGATTTCCAGGAAAACAATTGAATAGTTCAGTAATCAGAGAGATTCTAGACTCGAAGATCAACCTTACAATTTGTGTGTGGGAGACGGCAAGAATCACCTCTACCAAGCAGATAATGCCAGTGCTGGGATAAGATCAGTCACCCACTGACTTCCTTGGGAAAAAACCTGGGACAAACTAACATTTGCACACCTAGGATGGCTTTTCCAGCTTCTCTTTTCAGTAAAGCTACTTATGACTGTAAGCTGCTAAAAGGAGGAACCCCAGGGATTCATCCCACAGGCCCTATCCAAGCTGTTTCACAGTGCTGATTAGTACAAGGTTATATTGCCTTGGCATCTCAGTGAGCTTTCCAGCAAGCACTTGCAGCCAGGAAGCAACTTGCTACAGCACTCCAAGATAAGCAGCTGTACAACACTGCAAAAGCATAGAAAACATCTGTGTCTGGGAGCACAAATGGTAAGGTTTCTTCCTTACAGATTTAAAACAGCTCTCTGCCTGAGAAAGGCCAGCATGGATGAACACTCTGATCCATTCTGACAACAACTCTTAGGCAAAAAGAATCACAAAAAAAACCCCAAAAAAATAAAATCCAGCTTTTGTTTCTGAGCGGTAATGTTGTCCACAGGAAGGTCAGCTGCACGTCCATCAGTTCTGCAAATGTTTGTCTGTTTTTCCCTATGCTCTAGTCCCATTTGTTCCCTTAGCACTAACTCTTCTCTTAGTAGTTGAAGACAACAATTTCAAAAGGAGCATCTGCATGCTCATATTACATGGGAACACACAGAGCATGCACCCCAAGCAGGTGAATTGGCTGACATTATTTACTTCCCTTTCGACATTGCTGTGAATGTATTTGGATGCTTTTTCCACTGTTATTGAGCCTGTAAGGTGTCCTTCTCCCCTGCCTTCTCTCAGCCCAGTTAACCTGTTTCCAAGGGCTTTTATTAGGAATGCAGTCACCATGTGGTACACCTGCCACGCTTCTCACTGCCTGTGCTCCAAATCCATTCTCAGTGCTGCCAGCTCGTGAGTAGAGATTCCCCTCAGCCACTGTTAACCCTCATTGCATGAACAACCACTGCTGACCCAACCCTGCTGTGGAGGAGTCAGGCATGTGGCTGAGAAAAAAAAACAACATAATAAGGGAAGTAACCACAGTGCTTGGAAACAGGGCAAGAGAGTGCTAAGTGAGTCTCTCCTTGTTCCAGGACAGGTGTAGCAGATGGAACACCCTCCCTTGTCCACGTCATCACGCCCTGGCCTCCGCCTTGCTGGGGATCACTCCCCTGCCTGCTCTTCTGTCCCTGACATTAGAGCACTGAACTCGGTGGGCAGGTTTTTCCTGCCCCTGGTTCCCACAGAAACCTTCCTGCAAGCACCCATCTGGGACAGAGCCCAGAGAGAGCGTGAGGTTCACCTTGCTGCTGGTGTGGCTGTGGAGAAGGGGAGGGTGAGCAGCAGGAATCATACCAAGGGAAGGCTCCTGCTGTGGCACATCCCTGGGCACTGCCTTCAGAGTCTCCAAGAGAAGGTGCTGAGGCCACTTAACCAGCCCTTCCAGCATCACAGGAACGGGAAAAAGGTTACCTGACACAGCCAGGCACCACCTAGTGCGAGCCAGGAGGAGGAGGAGGAGGATATCTGGTACATGAGATTGACATAGTAAGGTCTTTCCTTTGACTGAAGGATAAAAACCTAAAGCAACTCTCAAGCTCTCCTAGCCAGGAGATAGCAAGCAGCAGAAGGGGCTCCACACAGCTTATGAAACCACATGTGTGAAACTGCTGTTATTTGCAATGTACACACTTCTGAACTAAAGCAACAGTAAGAAATAAAAAGGAAAAAACACATCAGATCCAACAAATATTAGTGACAACTCCCGAATCCTCAGAACTAAAAAATTAAAACCAGTTTCACCCACACATTAAGGAGCATCTCCCATGTTTAAAGGCAATTTAAGCTTCCCATACAAAGCAATTTTGGTCACACAACAGGTAGTCTTCATATTTTGAAAGAAATGTATTTTTTGCTAAAATGTAAATAGTACCTGTTAATCACTGATTTACTTTTTGAATTCAGAGTCCAAAACAAATCACACCACCATTGATTGCAGCCTGCTAGAAGACAGGTGTGATGTACCTGAAAAGGATGTCTACAAGGGAAGCATAAAGTCAGCCTCAGGTCCAACCCTTTGAACAACTCCACCTGCAACACCTTTCTTTGTTGGAGTTGCAAACACACATCATGCAGGGTTACGTCCAATTAGTTTATTTTCTAGTGCAGGTATCCTTTAGAAATTGATGTTTGCAAAGGAGTCCTGCAAGTTCACTTCCACTTGGAAATACTGTGTCTCCCCTGGACACACCAGCTCTTCCCCACAGCTGGAGTATGAGAGATTTCAATTACCTGGCTCCTGGCAAACACCAGATAGCAATCTCCTGCTGCATGTGCTTTACCTGCTTGGCCTCTTTTGCCACGTGATCACCACCCAACCCTGTGGTGGTAGTGCCTGGATGTGATAAGCACAAAATGATCCTGTCTGGAGGCTTTCAGTAGGACCTTTATTTTGGGACAAAAATTCCTTCCCAGGAGTGTTCTTCCTCCACTGATTTTAGGTAAAAAAAAAAAAATCCACCAAAAAGGCAGCATACCTCTAGCAGAAAACAAATATTTTACCAAGCAATGTTTTATGTTTTTGTATCCTGAAAACTTTACAACCAGTAACTATGCAGGAACCTCCACTGAGTATCATCAGAAGGAGCAGAAAAAGCATAACAATTCTTTCTAGAAAATTTTCATTCACTGTTACAAGAACTGCATCTCTGTTCTGACAGTTACAACACTTCTGACAGCAAGCTAGCATGGGAAAAACTCTGTTTTCCTTTAATGAAGAGAAAGCAACAGCATATGCAGTAAATCCCACTGCCACTGTTGGATTGTCAGCTGGTTTCCACTGTTCTCTATTCCATTCCTTTATTAAGAAAGAAGCTCTGTAAGAGAGAAGTGATTGAAAATTACAGTACCCATCAGGAGGCTATGCACGTAGGTGTAGTTCTAGAAGCCTCTTCCAGCTCAGCTTTTGAAATCCCAAGTAGATTGCGTCCAGTTTAACATCTCCCTCTCTCAGAAATCAGACAAAAGCTCTGCACTGAACTAGGAAGTTCAATTTTGTCTTCTCACAACCAGAGAACTCACATTTTCCAAATTATAATCCTGGTTTGCTCAATGAAATGTCCAAGGGAAACTCTCAGCAGGATGCCCTTGGCCTTCCTTCCCTTCCCCCATCAGTGTCTCCCTCAGGTCCGGCAAAGGCATATCCTGGAGCTGCAAATGCCATCAGTCCACAGTCAATATTTGCTTTCCACACAAATACATAAATGAGCAAAGCGCAGCCACACACCTGACCAAGGGGCAGACAGGATGCAGAGAGTTCTTGTCCCTCACACTCTGACATCCTGGTTTTGTAAAAAATGCAGAATGCCACCCTGGCACAGACACTGGCTAAGGAGTCAATATGGTATTGGTGAACCTGGCTCATCCCAAACTCTCTGTCTGAGGCTAACAAACCACAACAGCCTCATACTGCTTTGGGTGTTGAGCAGCACAAATGTAGGCTGTAAGCGCTGAGGTGGCCTTCAGGCTTCCTCTCTACAACACGACTGGCAATGAAGAGCTGGGAACTTTAACTGCCCTCAGCCCACCTGCTGGAGCACTAGAAGTGAACCATAGATGCATCAAAAGCCATGGGCAGGTCTCAAAAGGGGGATCAGAGACCTGGAGAGCAGCGAGGGGGAGGCTTACAGAGCCAGGCAGGCAGGCAAGCTGCTGACAGGTTATGCCACTGACTGCAGAGGCACCACCCAGACTCCAGTGCTGCCCAGTCACCAACCGGGATCACATACTGACAGCAGGAATGTGGCAGGGCAGTGTTTCCTCCCAGCTGCCTCAGGGCACTAGTAGAGCAACAGACAGCAAAAAGTAAACTGGAACTCTGCGTCTCCTGCCATAAAGTAGATTCCTGCCCTCACTGGGAATGTAATTCTGTGAAGAAATGTAACTAAAAAGTACTTCCTGCAACAGTTCTTCTCCTTGCACTGCTCGGTGTCCAGCGATGCCTGCTACAATGACAGAGAGAGCCTCAGTGGAGCTGAAGCTGCTGAACCATGACTAGTTTACACAAAAGGAACGAAACAAGTAACTTGCAGTTTTGTTCCCACTGCATCTCCATTTTGAAAATAAGGATGTGAAAAAGCGGAATCCTGCTTCCTACCGCTTATGCCTTGGACAGACAGACCACAGATGGACTTCCTGACCACAGTTCAATGTGTCAAACTTGTCCAGAAACACCCCTATGTACCATCTACTTATGCAGAATGCAGATATCCTACACATCAACAGATATTTTTTTTCCAGAGCAGAACTGCTTTTTTATTCACCTGGCTCTAAAGCAAACAGCATGCCAGCATGCATGAACTGCATCTCTGTGGAGAACTTCTTGTTAGCCAAGACCCTTGGGATCAGAGGAAAAGGAGGAGTTTTCCCTTTCCCAGTACTCCCATTATTTGAGTGGTGAGAAGATACATGACAGGAACAGAGAGTGCTCCTTGCAACTCACACAGAAAGGATGCAGCCCAGTACAGGAACAACAGTTTTTGGGCTTTTCTATCTGTATTAAATGAAGTTAGAAAAAGAGGCCAGGATACAAACTAGCATGGTGTTCACTCTCACTGCGCAGCAAAATTCTCCTTACTTCCAACACACAGGCAAGAAAACCTGCATGTGCCAAAAATGGAAGGCCTGCAGCCACCCTAGTCTTCAAGGCTTAGGGTAAAGGCAATTCCATGTTAAACATCACTATGCAAATATAAACCAAAGGTTTCTGATTAGTGTCTAAACACACCTTCCATGAGGGTCAAGTACTGCATAATAAATGGGCCTTTTCACCCAAATAAGCACAGTGCAGGACCAGGGCACTTCTGCAGAATTCTACAGAAATTTGTTTTCCCAAAAAATTTTTGGAAGGGTTGTTTACCTTCTGGTCCCATTGCAAGCCTGCAAACTATTTATGAGATGTCTGTGGAAAGCAATCACAACTGTCCAGTTTAATCTGAATACAGAAACTTGAAAGAAAATACTTCTGTTAGTGATGTGGGGCTGCACCAATCAAAGAAAGGTTGAAATACACTACTAACATTTATTTAAAGTCAGGTATTATGAAGTCTTTTATATCACACTTCTGTCCTGAGTGCTGACATGCAGTGCCATCTGAGGCTGAATCCATCACCAGCCCTCCAGGCTCACCCAGGTGGAAGTTTGATTCTCAAGCTGGTCTCATATTCCTGCTCCCAGTGAGAATGGAAAAAGGGCCTGAACAACAGCTCTTCCTTGATAAGGCCTCAGAGAATGTGCAGAGGGTTTGCTGCTGCCTTGGTGAGGCACAGGAATGGCTCGTTTCAGGTCAGTCTCCTGTAGCTCTGTCTGGTTACTATTTGCTTCGGTATTTGCAAAAAAAGTCAGATTCACTTCACAGGACTCTAAACAGATTCATCTGGCTCCAGAAAATGGCTTTTAAGGCAAGTATATCCCACAGCATTCAAAACTTTTTTCCTTCAGGGCTCTGTCTTCACAGGACTCAGCTTTCTCAAGAGGTTAGTAACACTCAAAACGCCTCTCAGGACTGTTTGCAAAGCTCTTATCCAGCATGTCATGTTGGACTACTTAGATCTTGCTCCTGTAGAAATTTACATGCATAGATAACTTAAGAGGAAAAAAAAGCAAAATATGCAACAATTGTTAACATCTGTAACAAAACAAGACAGAACCTCTGCTATTTCCTGATTCTGAGGATCAGGAAGGTTTTTTTTCTCCAGAGAAAAAACAGGACTGTCAGGTTATGGACTTTCTCTCTCATCTCTGAATGATCAAATACTTCCCAGCCAGCACTCACTGGGCAGTAACAACAGTTCTTGTAGTCACACTAATACCAATATACTCTCCTCTCTTCACCTATCTCATAAAACAAGTGCTTGCATTTCTTCCAGGGTGTTTTCCTTAAGTCAGGAACAAAATTGCTCCATTACCAATGTAAGTGGTTGTGTTCCAGTGTAAAAAAATCTGAGACTTCCTCAAAGACAAAACAAATGTGTCAAGACAACATCCTTCTTTTCCCAACTTGGTGTCAATAGTAACACAGCTGACAAGTGAGATTTTTCCCCAGCACTCCCAGATACTCAGCCTGTGTAAGCTTCATGTATCAAAACCCTTGATCCTGGGATAAAAAGTGGCAGAGAAAGAAGTTTAGGCAAGTCTTTATGTGGCTGAGGACACAAACCTGAAGTACCAAACCTCTGTCTCTTGGGGGACACTCAGGACACCACACTCACAACACAGAATGAAGCTGTTTGTTTACCTCCTCCTACTGGACAGTTGCAAATTCTCTGTATCTCATCCATTTTAATTAGGGTAGGATCTAGAATAACCAGTGTGATACAGATCACCAGCAAGGGTCATTGCTGATTTAGCAAGAAGAGCTGTAGGACCACCATACATACACCAAAATATAAAGCACCTTAATTTTAGCACTGCAGATAAAGTTGCAATACTCCTTAGGATTTATTTTTTTAAAGTTTTAGTTACGTCTGATGTGTTAGTGAGAAGTTTGCAATTAACAGCCAGGAAGAGGCATCATTCCAACTATTTCCAAAATAGTTATTGCCTCAAACATGGTATGACCAATTCCTTTGACAAACAATTTTGCAACACACAAATCAATTCACCAAGAACGGGACTAAGACTGCCAGCTCTCACATAGATCTCTTAACCAATAATCTCTACTGTTACCATGTCACCTTAGGTAAGACATTAATTTTTAAAAGCCAAATATTTTTATTATTGCCTGTCTTTTAAGATTGTCAAGGCTCCTTATAACACTGAGATTGGCAAAAGACCCCACCTTGTGGGAAACTGACAGGTTAAAAGTAAAACAAAGAAGAAAAACCTAAACATTAGCACAGATCTCTAAAACTGGAGAATTATTTCAGTCCTGAGCTAGTGTGCAGTACTTTCCTCACCTCAATTCTATCATTCCCTGACCAGTGCAATTCCTCCAGAAATATGCCCCTTCTCCCTGCTGCCCCTCAAGGATTCCCTTCATCCTTCCTCAGAAGAAGAGTCACTGTGAATGATATCTCCCTAAAAATATCAAACCACATTACCAAAATACTATCATAAAAAGGAATTAAGATAGGCAGTATTTGTCATTTTAATCTGTTAAATATAGAATGAACATTGTATTAACATGACACAACCAGTGCCCACCCTGACCTCTTTAATTACATGTTATTCCTCTTCCACCCTCTTCCTTCCCTTTTACTTTATGAATTCTCCAGAGTAGGAATTCATCCTTTGTTTCTGCATAGGGACAGTCACACACACATTGTGTGGATACAGAAACAAATAATGAAATTGAATTTTGTTCCAGTGGCTGTTTCTTTCCAGGCCACCACTCCAGACTTCCTAGTAGTTGAAAAACTATTTTAGAATTCAGATTATCCAGCAAGCAACTGTATCCTGATCAACAGCTCAGCAAAAGCACAGCAGTGCCCCACTCCTGCTAGGCTGACAGTTCCTTCTTGAGTGATTTTAAGATCCAGTCTTGCACTACTAAAAACCCAGTGATCTTAATTTCGGTAAGACTGCTTTGCTCCCCCATCTATTTGCACTAAAGGATCCTCCATTTCCTCAAGGCATGTTCTTCCTTTATTCCCACTTCTCCCCCTTTAAAAAAAAAAAAATCACAGCAAGTCATGCAGAGTAGGGCTGAGACATCATGAAGTAGGAAGCTATGACATCGTATAAAACCCCCATACATCAACACCGAAACTGACCTGTTTAAAAGGAAAGCACCTGCTTAAATTCAGGCGTCCCTCAAAAAATTAAGAAGGAAGCAAAGCCACACACAGGAAATTTTTTCTGTCCCGCCCTTACCAGTTCTGTGAAGAGTCATCAAGAGCCGTCCCGGAGCCCACAGCCACTGCCTGCAACGAGATTTAAATCCGCGTGACTGTGGCTCTTTGCTTCCTTGGATTTACATCACCAGGTACGGAAAATGACATCTGTCTCCTGCTCTCCTTCCAGCATTTATTATAGCTGACAATCACAGGGCCTGCAGCACGTCTATTTGTGCCCATTGCCTAGAGGATACTGCCATATTTCCATCCGTGTTTCGTGACTGTTCCTTCCCCCCAGCCAGACAGCAGACAGACAGTCTCTCCTCCGGGGCACCTCCGAAAAGGCGCAGGCGTGGAGAGCAGATGAGTATGGCAGAGCAGGACCCCCGGGAGTCGCAGCCACGGGCAGGAGGAGAGGCGGGTTAGAGGAGAGGCACGTCCCGGGGAGCAGGGGGAGCCCGGCCGGGGGAAGCGAGGCGCAGGGAGAACGCGGCCCGGGCAGCCCCGGCGGAGAGGCACAGCGTGAGTCACTCCCCGCAGCCAGACCCTGCGTCAGCGCGGCCGGTGCGCGAAGCCTTCCCCGGGCCGGGGTCCCTCCCT
>VXBQ01017431.1:391703-410884 GCA_013400175.1 Phainopepla nitens
CGGCTGAGCACGGGCACGGGCTGCAGGAACATGCGCCGGACGGTTCGGAGTGTGATCAGGCCTCACGAAGCTGTCACGGAATCACACATTCAGTTAGGTTGGAAAAGGCCTCTGAGATCGTGGAGTCCACCCTCGGACCGAACACTACCATGTCAACCGCACCACGGCACTGAGGGCCAAATCCAGTCTTTCTTTAAACACCTCCAGGGACAGTGACTCCACCGCCCTGTCTAATCACCCTTTCTGTGAAATTCTCTTAATGTCCAACCTGAATCTCACCTGGCGCAGCTTAAGTCTATGCCTCCTGCCCTGTTGCTGGTTGCCTGTGAGAAGAGGCTGACCACTACCTGGCTGCACCCTGCTTCTAGGTAGTGTAGAGAGTGACAACTCCCCTAAACTTCCTTCTCTCCAGGCTAAACACCACCAGCTGCCTCAGCTGCTCCTCATCAGACTTGTGCTCCAGACTCTTCACCAGCTTCGCTGCCCCTCTCTGAACTTGCTCCAGCACCTCACTGTCCTTTCTGAACTGCGAGGCTCAGAACTGGACACAGGACTCAAGGTGTGGCCTCACCAGTGCTGAGTAAAGGGGAAGCAAGAGCTGACAAACTGCGAGCTGCTCCTGAAGCACTGCTTGGTGACCTCCTCCCAACAACTAAGCAGAGGCTGTTGCCACTGCCAGCTCTGCAAGAAAGTAGAAAGTCAGGTCCCAAACCAAAGAGTGGAAGTCTTCTAAAGGATTTGTGTATCATTCCAGGATCTAGGAGGATGACTTTTCCTGTGCACCACTGTTACTAGTTTTAAAATTTCCAGGAAAACAAGTCCGACAGCTCACAGCTGGCAGCCTCTACCTGCAAAAGATCTATTTCCAATGATGAGAAAAGATACTCTTCCTCCTCTCCACACAGGGTTGGTTTTTTTTTTTAAGGAGGAAAGAGGACCAAAAAAGGAAGACTTACGCATCTGTCTGTTTGCTTTCTTGGCTATCAGTTTGAGTAATAGCTTGAAAATTATGAGAGTTCAATTAGAGTTATCCTTTTCAAACAGATGGCTAATTAAATGTTAATAGCACAAGCAAGCAAAAGATTTAAACGCCATCAAATTCACAAATGTTTGAGACATTTTGAATGCCATATTCTAGGAGCAAGGTAAAGCCAGAGCAATCTTGATGGAAGGAGATCACAGCCTGAAGCTTCCCACTGCTCTTAGCTACTTAATAAAGACAAGTCTTATTAAAACATACAGTATTTTAAAATCTTCTTTCAACAATGATAACCTGAAGGACAGCAGGTAGCCTCTTTCAATTAGTTCTGCTTTTCTTAATTCTCTTCAGCAGCCATACTTCAAAAATCAAGTAATCCTTATCATGTCACCTCTGAGAGTCTGAATAAATAAGAGGCCAGAGAGAGCTTTTTTTATTGCACTGAAGCAGAAAACATGCTCTGTGATGTAATAACACTGGAAGAAGAGGTAAGGGAATTATTCCAGTTTAAGTCAAAGGGAGAAGATTTTCATCCAGTACTAAATGTCCAGTAAAGCACAGACATTACAAAACAGATCATTCATGTTTGAAATAAAACCGAAGCTCTTGAATTTCCCTGGCATTCAATGAACTTCAGTATCTTTTTTCTTTCCTTACCAGACAAAACTTGTAGTAAAGAACAACTTTCACAAGCCAGAGTTCGCCTGCCACTCATTACCAAGCACCCACAGCCAACGACCACAATCACAGGCAAAACACAATGTCTGGTTTCTTACTCACACCTGTAAATATGATTTTCAGAAGCTACAGAACCACAGCTACTGTATTAAACAAGGAAAGGAGCACTGAAGGAGCACCAGTTTGATGAGCCATGAAGTTCCATGGCCTCTCTTTTTCATTATTTTTGGCCTGTTTGTTCCCCAGGTCACAGTACTCTGAAAGCCAGGACAAACTTACCAACTTTAGAGACACCAGTGGAGAAAGTTTCAAGGCCTGGAAAGAAAGATGAAAATGGGAGTGGGCTCAGTTCCCCTTACCTCTGGTCTTGAATAAGTCAGTCCTACAAGAATGTCAGGCAGCACCAGGCATTGCTCTTTAACAGCTGGCAGTGCTCTGTAAGGGGCCAATGAAAGTGCTGTGATAAAGTTACCTTATCACAATTGAGCATTTCTCAGTAACTTAGCACACTGTAGATAGAGGCTTGACCTCCATCAATAGTTGAAGACCTCCATCAAACAGCAGAAAAAGAATGAAAAGCCCATCTGGAATCAAGGTGGCTGTAAGTTCTAGGGTTAAATGTACTGTAGAGAACCAAAATAACATGACACAGTAAATAGACCTGGGTCAATAAGGCTTTTATTATCTTCCTGTACCCACACACATTTGCAGATTATACCTAAAGTGCCAGTTCAATTTTCCCACCCATCTTGCTTTGGTATGGAATCAATGCTGGGCGAACCTCCTCCTTCAGGAACTTTGCCACCTGTTCAAGACGAGAAGAATAAAATTAGGAAAAGGACTTGCCTCCTCCTCCCCATTTGGACCTGCTTGTCTCACTGAGGTGTCTCACTCTTTCGCAAAGACACCTAAGGGTCTGGTATGTCCAGGGTCAAAAGTGTGAAGCCACAGGGAAGAAAGACAAGAAAGCCAAGGAAATCAAAAGAGTAAACTGTGTCTTCCTTAGTAGTATGGCTAGAGTTATGTAATATGTACACTCTGTAGCAAACAGAGTGTACATATTATATACAAAAGGATGCAGGAATAATCTCCACATTGCATTACAACCCACAGCCTTTTTCCACTACTTTACCTGTTGAGGAGCACGTCCAGTGAAGGAGGAGGGATCCAACAGGCTTTCAAGTTGTTTATGGATAGGACTGAAGTACGGATCAGCCTGGACACGGGCAATGAAGTCATTATCACCTCCCTCCTGTTTCACAACAGCTGCTGCTTGCTGAGAGAGAACACGAATTTTCTCGTGGCAATCCTGTAGGCACAGGGAGAAGAAGATGGAAAAAGAAAAAAGTCATTCCATTGCTATTGATATGTTCATCTCACTAACTTGTGTGGGAGGGAAAAATATCGAAGTGTATTGCCCTGGGCAGTGCAAAAAGAATACACAGTTTGGACTGCAGTGGTTCATGTGTCACTTTATTAAAACAAGATTTTCTTCATCCTTTCACATCTGCCCTTTGAGGCTAATGCCCTTTGAGTCTGAATGTCACATACATTCCCTGTTGAACTCTTACATAAACTAATGATGCTGGAATAATTTCTATTTCTTCAAATTTCCCCAATACTCTTAGGACTAATTCTAGTTTGTTTTTTTTTTTCAATTGTAAACAATGTAAAACTTCTACAGATTTTGAAAAGGGAAAACAAAAGAATCTGTCCAACTTAACAAGCAGCGAGACTTTGTAAACTCTGGTCTACGTAAGGATAGACTGAGGAAAAAAATCCCACTCCTTTGGAATCAGTTGGTAAGAGCAAGGGAACCCAACTGTAGGCAGGTACCACCTGCAAAATCAGATATTGCCATGCTGGTCCTAAAATACAGCCATGTGGCTGCATTTACAGCTGTGCAGGAATCTTCTCCTTAATGATTATCCTTGATCTACAATTAGGACAAAAATTATCCTGCTTCCTCTATCCAAATGTCATTTTGCGTCAGCACAGACCTGCCTCAGGTGAACAGATCTATCTTCTGAATATTCAGGGGAGGGAGCTTTTTAGTACTGGGTAAAGGAAGTGAGTTTCGGTGCTATGAGGTGGGAAAGCCTAGAAAATGTGCTGTTCCAAAGTTCCCAGCACAGGAGAAGAGAACATATGAATGTGAATATGAACACCTCCTATAAACATACTAAGCCCCATGGGTACATAATCAAACAGCACCAGAAAGAAGGCAGGTCAACAAGAGACACAAATGAATCACAGAACATGATTCACATGATGTGACCCTGAATGCATTTAGTCAGGAAGCTTACTCACTGACCCACTGACATCAGAGACACAGGGAAAAAATAGGAAAAAAGGATGTTTCCTGACTAATATAATGGGTGATTTGCCACAACTGTTTCAGAAGACTGAAACCACATATATTCTGCTCACAGCTTCTATCAAACCCTTTCGTTATTCTTGCAAGTTTCACTTCTGTCCTTGATGCAGAAATAATCATAGAAGGAAAAATTATTATCTAAAAGGTAAGTGAAAATAAGGTGTTTATCAAGATGGAAATTTGATAGTCAATTTTGACCTGAATTATGAAATTAAATTCTTAAGAAATATAATCTAATTGTGTATGGGTTTATTTACTAAGGAAAATATTTAATTACAGTTTGCTTGAACAAAGGAAGCTGAATGAAGGACTACAAACAAAGTGGTTAACATAATGCACTGAGTTAGAGAAGAATGACACATGAATGAGTGGTTCAGAATGGTCTTACTTGCTTTTTTGTTAACAGTACTGATTCATCGTCCTTTAATTTCTAAGGTAGCCAACTGCCAACATGTTCAATTTAAAGAAGCCTGGCCTGTGTTCCAAGTTCCTTCAAACTCTTATAAAGGAAAACGCCTACTATTATCAAACATAAAAATAGGTCTCCTTCTTCTCCAGCACAGCCAGCCAGATGAGCCCAAACACACAGTGTTTGTAACAGAAAATAGGAATCTCCACAAGTGGCCTCCCCTCAGAGAGCAGAGCCTGGCTTTGCAGCACCAGTGCAATACTAATAACTCTGTGGGAGCAGGTGAAGAGCAGAGAAAGGTGAGATAGGACAAGAGCCCAGATACATTTGTTTCTCAGGAGACAAACACTAGGCTGTAAACGAAGGTATTTTTGACACTTCATTTGTACCTGACGATTGCCCCCAGCCTTCACCATTGCCATGATTATATTCTCTGTGGCCATGAACGGCAGCTCCTGCCGGATCCTTCTCTCAATCACCTTAAACAGACAAAAAAAAAAAAAAACAAAAAAAAAAAAAAAAGAAAAAAAAAAAAAAAAAAAAGAAAAAAAAAAGAACCACCGTCAATGTTGCTGCTTTGAGGTTCAATCATCAAGCTCAGTCCACTAGGCCGGTTTAGTATAAGCAAATCAGGCCTGATCTAACTGATTATTTAATNAAAAAAAAAAAAAAACCAACAAAACCAAAAAAACAGGAAAAAAGAAGCAGCATTATAGAAAGTCTATAAACAACTGAAAACTTTACAGTGAAGTTTTTTTTCCTCTCCCCTTGAATCTCTAGGACTGGACAATGGTCACAGAATCACAGAAAAGTTTGGGTTGGAAGGGATCTTTAAAGCCCATCTAGTCCAACCACCTGCAGTGAGCAGCGACATCTTCAATTAGATCAAGTTGCTCAGAGCCCTGTCCAACCTGATGCTGAATGTTTCCAGTGATCAGGCATCCACCATCTCTCTGGGCAACCTATTCTAGTGTTTCCCCACCCTCTTGGTAATAAAATTTCTTATCTATGTCATCTAAATTGTCCCTCTGTCAGTTTAAAACCATTACCCCTTGTCCTATTATAACAGGCCCTGAAAAAAAGTTTGTCCCCATGATGCAAAGACAAACTGTCATTTTCAACTTAGCTCTAGGAATCCAGATATTGAAGTTGATAATACTTAGAAGTCATATCTTGTAAGAGACATTAGTTTGGAAAAGATGTCCAACAATTTTTTTTAACCTGTAGTAAGTTACAGGACTGGATGAGATCTGTCTAGACAGTATCTTTCGCCACTAAGTTCTACAGATCCATTCTGTAATTCAGGGAAAAATATCCTTTGTGATATGTTTTGTGTTTACTCTCTTATTGACCTCACAAGAGGCCTTTTATGTATGTCCTACAACAGTGAGAATATGGCAAGAATAGAGCAAAATTCAGAAACTGGTTGAACTAACAGATAAAAATGTACTTCAGCGAGTATGAGCATTTTTGAACATTTGGCATAGTTGTAGTATTACCAAGGAAGTCCATTATCTCCTGCTTTACCTTTGGATACACCACGAGTCCCTCGGAGATATTCTGCAGTGTGCTCAGAATGATGTCAGCTGTGAGGAAAGCCTCAGCCAAACACACGCGCCTACGAAACACACCAGAACCCTGGTCAGCAACAAAGCCATGTTCCAGTCCACCTCAGATCCTTCAGCTTCTGTATATAATGCTCTAAAACAGCATCACTGTGGCCTAACACTGGAGTTGTTCTCCTTTTTTTTTCTTTTTGGCCAGTAGAGAGGGAGAGGGAAAAGGGTGAAGCACATATAGAAAGGTCCAAGATAATTCAGTGATTACACAGATAGGAAATAGGGTGGCAATCTACAGGATCTTCCCCTATGTGTTCTACTACTGATCCTACCCTCCAGCAGTAAGACATGCTGCATGCTCATGCTGTGCTCAGTGGGGAATTTTCAAGGGGATCCATGCATTTGGTGAGGGCTTCCTCCAAGAGACCACCTCTTGGTCACAAAGGAGGCTCCCAACAAAAAGCAGAGGAGGGAAACAAGAGGAATAGTGGGGACTGAGCTGTATCAGGCAAAATGCTCTGCATCACAATGCAGCAAACATAGCATCATCCATCTGTGACAGCAGGGCCTGGCCCATCCTAAACTCTGATCTTTTCAAATATCCTAGTTCTTGAACCTTGTGCTACATCTAAGCCCTCCAATTCTATCACCGTGCCTTAAAATAACTTTGCTGGACTGTAGATTGATTGATTGATTTCTCTGGCTTGTTCTCCATCCAAAAACACTATAGATTTAACAAGAAAAATCCAAGGCATAAGTTTTTATAATTGGTTAATGAAGTGGACAAATGAGTCTTTCTATTAGATGAGATGAAAATAAAATTTTAAACATTCCAGTTCCTCTCAACACTTGGTAGCTATTGGGAAATAAACACACCATATCAACCAGTATGCAATTTCTTCATTTACATTGTTTTCTGCTGCCTATGCAGCTCTTTTTATGAGACTGGGAGCTGTGGAGTAAGGTCCCTCTGGGAAAACAATCTTCTATTTTTTAAAATTTTATGCAGGTATTACGTTTGTGGAGGCATTTTAAAAATAACATTCTCGTCAGCAATCTTAATGCTAATCTAGCATTAATCAAGCCAAAACTGCTGCTGTTCATTGTCTCACAGGTGCCATACCTTAGAAGTCTAGAGATTTCTAATATTCTAAGAGATCAAATTCTGCAAGAGAATATGACTTTGAAACTAAAATATTTCAAAGGTAGGTATGAGCTGTATGCAGATTTAGGACTAAATAAAAGATAGAAGCATTGAATTTAATTGCTGTAATTTACTTGATAATAATTGTAGATAACTTCTGTTCAGCTCAAAATAGTCGCAATGAAGAATTGTAAAACAAAGCAAAATTTGCTGAACAATATCCTGAAGACCTGCACAGATTTTCATGAAACTTTATAAAAAGTAGAGTAATTGTGCTCTTTTCTCCAGGATCTGACTACTTCTTATAAAAATATTTTTCAAAATTAAAATATGGTTTTTAGATTATTTGGAGGATGGAGGTATTGAACTATTCTCTAAAAGTGAAAAAAAAAAAAAAAAGCAGGGTCAAAAAACTCCATCCAAAACAAAACAAGGAGAATTTGAGAAAAGTGACACTTTTCACATTACAGCATTGATTACAGCACTGTGATACTGTGCTGTTGAAACAAGACGACTATGAAAGCAATTTATTACCCTGGCTTCTGCATCCCTCCTTTTCACTGCTGGTTTACTTTGCAGAAGACCTCGACATTAAAAAAAAAACCTAACAGTTTTTATCTGATGGTACCAGTTTGTAGTCTCTAGGTTCTACTGAGACTGCTTTTTGTCAAGGTGGTATCTTGTGGGTTTAGTTTAGAGGCAGTATTTTCTAAACAGAGCAGAGGACCTTTCTGCACCAGGCACAATCTAGAGAGACCTGTTGGCACTGTCATCCAGCGTTCGCTCAAACCACTGCACGGCGGCCGTTTGGAGGGGATCCATCACCAGCGTCATCAGGTGCCGAGCGAGGCTGCAGCAGCGCTCCGAGCGCATTGGGTTCCTCTTGTAAGGCATAGCACTCGAGCCTGTCAAAGGAGGAGAAGGGATGCAAACAGAGCAACAGGAGGAGTGCTGCATTCGGGGAAAAGAGATGAAGGTCCTCCCCCAGGAAAGAAAACTGTGTCAGGAATCCTAGTTTTGACTAAAGCCTCATAATACAACAATTTTCTAAGGGCAATATATAATAACAAAAATGACACCACCATTTTTCCCTTCAGATCAGAAACATCTAAATGTGGGCAAAGAAAAAGTAAGATGACATCTTTGCAATTCTGCAAAACAGAAGCACTACTACACAGAAGGGACAAATAGTCTTACTTTTTAACGTATATTTAGCATCATCTCTCTAAGCTGCCATGGCAATCTTAGCAGTGTTCGAGCCTCCATCTACTCAATAACATTGTCCTTCAAAGTCAGATGCTTACACTGCTGCCTGTTGCTCTAGTGAATGGGTATTAAAATCATCCACAGAATGCAGAATGGTACAAGTACCAGATAGGACTAAGGCTTAATTCACTGATTCAATCCCATACAACTATTTAAGGGACCTGAACTTTCTCTCAGCCAAGAGCCAAAACACTACATTTCCTTTTCCCTTTCTTACAGTGTCAGAATCACATCACTGGTGTTCTTCTGGCAAGGTTGCAAGGGTCCACCCTAGTTTCATTGCTCCTAATTTGCTTATAAAGATCAAAATGCTGAGTTGAGCTGAAAACTTACTTTCCAGTCAGCTTCATGAGGACTAGAAAACATTAAGCACTCTTCAGACCCAGGCAATGGGACGTACATGCCTACTCCTGCACTCCCCCCAAACACAGGAAGTGCACAAATACAAATCTGATTTTAATTACTTAATATCCAGAAACCTTTAGGTAAGGTGTTTTTTCTTTCTCCTTCCTCCCTCCCCTCCTTTCTTTTTCTTTTAAAAGGACTGAAAATACTAACAATGTCAACTCCAGTTAACTTAAAGCAAATTCTGCCAGTGACATTTCTAAATTTGTTTAAAAGGCCACCCCAACATAAGTGAAAAGACACATACACCAGCACAGGAAAACTCTCATCCCTTACCAATCTGGTCTTTCTCAAAAGGCTCCTCTATCTCCTTCAGGTTAGCCAAAAGACGAATGTCAGTGCAAATCTAGAAAGAAAGCATGAGAAATTAATAAAACAGAACCAAACTGACACCCACCAATATAACTTACTGTTAGAGTTCTCGGAGAATCTTTACATCTATGTGCAAAAAGTAAACTGGGGCAGTGAAAATTTTGACAAAAAGATTGACACTGCAATCATACTTCCTGGCCGAAAATGTTTGTCAGGAAAGCAAAGAAAACAGCATGTCCAGTGGACTAGATGAGAAAAGGACTCCAACAAGGGCAAATGTTTGCAGGGAATGGAAGACAGATCAGAAGAGAACACTGAAAATATATAACAAAATTGCACAGTGATTTGCCAACACAGATAATGTGTGCTCACTGAACTGGGAAAAAATCAAAACAGAAGAAAATATCACAGCTCACTTTAGCTCAAGAGGAGGAAGAGGGAGGGAACAGAGATAAATCTATGAAAAGAATCCACAAGGACAGAGAGAATAACACCAGTATCAGAAAGACAATTAACTAGGAGGAAATGGTAAAATTTAAGAACTCATACACCACTAGGAAAGACATTTATTTTAACTGGATCAATTTAGCATAGATTAGACTAATATCTAGTGTGGGAGTTGTTAACCCATCTTAGAATTTGCTCAATTAACTTGCTTTATTTTTCACTTGTTTTCAAATCTTTGAGATTTGAGTACCAGGCGTGTACCCAGCAGTGAATTTACATGATCACAAAAAAGACAGCTGAACAAGGAACACCAGTATTTCTTGAGCAGAGCATTCTGCACCACGAGCACCTTCTCTTCAAGATCTGAAACATTTCTCCCTCTTCCCCATGTACACAAGTTGGGTGCTCACCTTGTGTATAGAAGCTCCCAGACTGGCCAGCACAGCCAGGACTCCAATATCCACCTTGCGACTGTAAGTCTGCCCTGTGACCATGTAAGCCCTAGAAATAAGCACAGAAATTGAGTTTTCCAGCCAGATATAACAGTACTGCAAGACTTTGAGCAAGGAGTGATGTGGCTCTTGAAGTGGAGGGCTGTCTTTCTGCCCTGATGAGAACAACTTTGGATTCAGGCTGTCAATTTCTTGGGGCAGCATGCAGATGGGAGAGAGGAGAATGGACAGCTGTGCTTTGACAGAGAGACAAGTAGAAGTGACCTATTTAGGAGGTGAGGTTTCATGTAGGAAAATGCAGCTGGGAATGGAAGACGGCAAGGGGGAATAAGTGAGCAGCATCACAGATGTTGGTGTGGCAACCAGGGGAACCTGGGCCAACACTACCAGCAGGAGTCACACACCGCTAAGAATGCGTGTTACGTACCGCTGAAATCCTGCCTTCGCAGTCACTAATCTGTCCAGCTCTTCAACCTTGGGGTGAAGCGAAAAAACAACCAGAGCTCAAAATACAACTCAGCAAAGTCAGCAAGAGCGAAAATGGTCCTTTGCTTTTCTCGGTTTACTGTCAAAAAATCTTCTACTTTCTGTGAAACATCCCTTCCCAAATGTTGCTCACTTTCACACAGAGCCTTGTCAATGAGCCCCAGAGGGATCACGGCGACTTTGTAAATTTAATGCCAGAATCTCAACGTTCCCTCAAAAGACCCAGCATTCCACAGCAGAAAATTGCCAAGGCGCAACATCCGCACCGTGGGCTCTCTGACATACTTTACTGTGGTCTCCCTCAAAGAGCTGCAAGAAGCTGGCTTGAGTGCCAGTGGTGCCTTTCACACCCCGGAAGCGCAGGTCATCCCGAGCCCGCTCCAGGTTCTGCAGGTCCATGCACAAGTCTTGAATCCACAAGCAGCAGCGTTTCCCCACAGTGGTGAGCTGGGCAGGTCTGAAAACAATCAAGAACACAACATGACTCGTTGAGGATTTGCACAGGCACCACACTTCACTGCTGAGTGTGCCATTAAGAGTTCCCTACAGATTCATCTCTCTTGACTCATCTGCGCAGCAATTAACAGGATTTGGCTTAGGCAGAAGGATGTACCAATGTCAGCAGTAAATGGTACTGAATATGCAATCATGCCATTCAGGAATTAGATGGAATTCTGTCCCCATGTGCCAGGCGTGCGCCCCCTGCCGGCCCGTAGAGGCTGTGACAGACTGGGGTGCATCTGTCCCCCTCCCCAGTTCCACTCACCCAGGGCACGGGGGGCACTCTGGCTGACTTACAGCACTGGTGTGAACTTCTCAGCACAGAAACATCTGCGGTCACTATGGGATTTTAAATGATTCCTCTCAGGAATCTTTCCTTCTTATTTATAAAAATGTGTTCCTCAGCCTCTGGGCAAACACACTTCAACAATGCTGTCAGCCAACGCTTCTTGTAAGCGCTCTGCCTTGGAGTATGTAACTGCAAGCTTCAGCTACACTTCAGTCCCCCTGAAAATGCTTTGAAGCAAAAACAGGGGTGTTATGCAGAACCCAGAAAGTGAAATATTTCAAATTATCCACATGAACTCCAAAGAAAACCCCTATACTACTTCAAAAAATCATACACACGTGAACAACATGCTCCTAAATAAACTCCGACATAAAAAGGAAGCTTGTAAGATCTGGAAGCAGGGACAGGTGATCCAGGGGGAATACAAAGAAACTACTCAACACTGCAGGGATGGGGCAAGGAAAGCTAAAACCCACCTGGATGAATTCAGTGTGGGATGTGAAAGGCAACAAGACAGGCCTCTGCAAGTACATAAGCAGGAAAAGGGAAGGCTAGGGAAAGCACGGACGTGATTGTAAATGGAGGTAAGGCCCTGCTGACAAATGACACAGAAAGGGCTGAGACACCAAATATGATTCGTACACACTTGAACACTCCTCTGTCCTCCTTCCAAAAGCTCAGATAAAACTAACAGAGATACTCCTCCAAAAAGCTGTAGATGAAGATGGCTGTAGGACTAGAGCTGATGGAACCGACTTTGCATATACAGCAAGACAATAAATCAGAGACCTAGCCTGATGCTTTCGCTCTCCTTTGGGAGAAATGTTAAGGTGCCAGACACGGAGTCTGACCTAACTTGTGCTAATTTCCCTGCCTCTGCTGTTCTGTATCACTGGAGTAGATGACCCAGGCTTACCTCATGTATAGTTTAATGCTTCTGAAAACAGTCTTCATGAAGCAGGAGGTTAAACTACCCAAAGAACAGAACCACCCAGATCTCGTAGTCCTTTGACTCAATATCTGTAGTAACAAGTAGCCATTAACAAAACTTTCTAGGCTGCAGCAGAAAATAAATTAAAGAAAAACAAAGAAAATCTGACTGGAAGGCAGGCTTAGTGCAATTCCTAGTCATGCTTTTTTGAAACAGCCCAGAATATACACATCTGTGTTTGCCTGGAAATCATCCTTTATGAAGCTGTGTTGAAGCAACTGCTGACAGCTAGTCAAAGCAACATTTCCAACATTTCCTATTTCCTGAGACAAGCCTGGAGTCAGGCACATATGCCTTTTTTGAACCACCAACTGGTCAGAGATGAGAAAAAGGATGGCAAAAGAGCAGTAGCAGGTCAATTTCATCAAAGCACAGACAACAAAAAGAAAGCAAAGGCTGATGGCTACTTACTGGTAGTGAGTGAAGCCCAAAGCAGGCATGTCAGCATACTTCTCAGCAAAGTCGGCCAGCCGGCTGATCACCCGTGCGAGCTGGTGGAAGCAGGAAGGATAGAAGAGAGGTGGAATGAGAGAGGAAAAAACCTCAAACAACACAGCAGAAGTTTGCATGCTTAAGCACAACATTGTGAGAAAAAGGGGAGGGAAGTCACTGAGCAGGAAGGGGCAGTTGTGCAGGGAGGGACCTGGAGGGGCAACTGTGAAGCCCCTTCTAATTGTAGAATATGGTGTGTTTTAGTTTTTCAGGGCATGCATGCAATTTCTGCTTGCTACGAAACTCAAGCAAGAGGTAACACAAATCATTGGACTTGAGCTCAAACTAGTCTAATCTTCATGCCCAACCCAATCCTGCAGTTGGTTCATCCTTGGATTTTTTTTTTATTCCTGGAATTGGTCAGAAATAAAACTGCTTGGGGTATAATTGACACACGTACAGTCTAGGGCAAATTGGATGCCAATTCATTCAGGTCAGATAGACAGCACAGCACTACACTCCTGCCATATTTGACCTCAGAAAACTGTATTATACAGTTTCCTGAATTCTGACACACTTCCGGGAATATAGCTAAGGATAAGACTAAGATAATCCTGAAAGAAATACAGTTGTATTGCTATGTAGTACCTGTGGCAAAGACAAACAAGGAGCTGCTTGTAATTCCCACTGTGAGCAAAAAAGCTTTGGGTAAAGACTTGAGAAAGGAAAGAAAGGGAACTGTTCACTTTTTTGAGAACAACCAGACAGGCAACTCCTCCTAGCTTCCCACAAAAGGTTTAGGAAAATCCAAGTTAAACACAGGCTATGCACAGAACATGAGTGCTCTCCAGTTCTGAGACATTGCAGGACCACTTTCTCACCTTGGGTAGCAGGAGGTTAAACCCATCACGGAGGACAATCAAATCCTGAAAGAAGAAAGAAAGGAATTTTAGGCCATGTCTAAGGACCAGACCTAAAAGTTTCTCTCAGAGAGGACAGAGATTATGCTTTGTTGACTCAAAAGTCTTCTCTTAAAACAAACTATTTGCTTTCCTTCTTGTAACAGAACTTGCACTGAAATTGCTTATGACAAAAATGCTGGATCCACCATTGCTCCTTTTATACTGTCCATGGAAAGTCATAAGTGGTGGAAGACCTGTTTCCTCCAAGTGCCTACAAATGATTATTTTGAAGTTCTTGGGACTGCCCATGGAATGACAGACTAAATCATATGGTCCCAAGTGGAAAACACAGGCACTGTAGGTGAAAGACAGAAGGAAAGTAAGTGGGCTAATGAGGCATCAGTTGTCTTTACTCCTTCTTTTGAGACTGAGGTACAGCTGTGTGCAAGTGTCACAAGGAAGGTGATATCACCCAAAAGCTAAACGGGTTTGCAAAGGAGTAGAGAAAAAATAATCACACAGCAGCTTCTCGTGCTACAAAAGCAGCTGTGAAGTTGCAATGTCTTGAACAGAGGAACAGCAACATGTACTAAGAAATAAGGCTTCAGTTTGCGCTCTGTTTCAGATGAGGTTTTTCACAAATATTTTACAGTTCTGTAGACTGGTCAGCAGTACTTCCTTTTTCACTGATCCATTCTCTTTGCTGCTGAAAAGCTTGTTTTCCCCTGAATTATGCAGTGGTTCCAAGTAGCAATTGAAAGCTCATGGACCTTGTTTTGTAAGTCAGTGAACTCTTGTCACAGGGGTGTAACTGATAAATCATACAGTTCACATGTTTCTTCATGTGTTTGCAACTCTCCTCTTATCTCCTTGAATATTTAACATGCAAGCAGAGTTTAGGGAACAGTTTTCAGATAGATCTTGCTTCACATCAGAAGAAAAAAGGCAAGCAGAGCTTGCCTTTCTAGGGTAGCCAGGTTAAAGAACTGAACTAACTTCAACAGTAAAATTAACAAAAACGTCTGAAAAATCCACTGAATATTTTACAGAGAAAAGTTTATAAAGAGCTATAAAATAAACAACTGTAGCTTTGTTTTTCCCAGCTCTGCAGGCAGGGAACTGGAAATACTGTATTACCGTGTTATCCCCTACGTAGCAGGAAGTTGCTCCAAGGTGAATGATGGCTGCAGCTTTCGGACAGCAGTGGGCAAAGGTGTGCACGTGGGCCATCACGTCGTGACGCAGCTTCTTCTCCTCCTCTGCTGCCATCTTGAAGTCAATGTTGTCCAGATTTGCTTCCATCTCCTGTATCTGCTCATCTGTGATTGGAAGCCCAAGTGACTGCAAGGGGAAACGAACTTTTATTGCTTTTTCTTTTACCAGCAGAGACAGAAGCTGTTTAAATAATTTACTCCTGTCTGACATCTCCCAGAAGTGTGACAATTTGGTATAATCAAGCTGTAACAGCAAATGCTTTCTTTCTAGGGCTCTCCAGCCTTTTCCAATAGGATAGGACAGTGTTCATTTTTAGATGTTCCTCGTGGGCTTCGTACTTTCCTCAATCATGTAATGCTGCTGTGAAAACTACAAAAATGAAACTACATGGGGAAAAGTGATATAAAAAGATTACAGTTTAAACTTCTTTTAATGAAGTTTACCTTTTGGGTAAAGAAAAATCCAGCTAACATGTGACTAAATAGCATGTCTCAGGAAAAACTCTCTGGACCACAACTAGACCTACACTACTATAAACAGAGGGCTTAAAATATATGTAACATATATATGTTTTATATGTTTGTACCTTTTCAAAAGTCCTGTTGTACTTCATCTCAGACTAAATATGAAACCTTGTGAAATCAGTTACTTGATCTGGATGAAGGAGATGAATGCTCCTAATTCATGTTCGAAACTAATTGCTAGAGCTTTTCAGCAAGCTGACTTAAAAACAAAGCTATCCAACCACAAGATTATACACTGGTGTAATCCACTAAAATGAGAAAAATGTCTTTTCCTGATACTGAGAAATTAAAAGTCTCACAATGAACTTGGCATTACTGCCTTTTCCAAATTAAAATATTATTGTCTTGTGCATCAGTAATGAGAAATCACCAACCAGGAGGCTTCCAGGCTTCCAAGTATTTAAAAAACTGGTTCCATTCAGAATCAAACTGACTGAAAAAATGGTTTGCAGATGTGGAACCTGGAACTGAAGAAGACAGCAAGTGAAGCAGATGTGTTCTCAAGGTCCTCACCAGATAATTAGTACCCAAAGTTATGCTGTTGCAAGCATATACATGCCCATGATTATCCAGCTAAATGAGGAAAAGCGCCTGGCCCCAGACTGCTGCCTGTGAGGTGCACCAGTGTAGACTGCAACTGCCTAAAAGCACAGACAGATCAGCAGGCAATACTCTCCTGTGCCAAGATTAAAATCTCATGCCTTGCTCAGACATCTGTGATCCTTTGGGAAAAGCTGACCACAGTACACAGTCATACAGAGAGGAAAGAAATAATCCCCCCAAAAAGGGACAACTTGACATGGAACACGTGCAAGGTAGGGGAGTGCCAAGACAAATGATGTTCTCATCTGTCCACAAACAACGTGTGAGGCCTCTTCCCTATGAGCTTTTGCTGATATTGGCAGTACCTCTGGAAGAAAACAACTGAACGTCCTTCAGACCTGTGTACCTAACAAAAACCAAGTAGGAAAACTACACAAGGAAGAACTCAAGGTTTTCCCCAAAGCACCACAGGTCAGTGAAGTTAGTGATGAGCTCTTTAGACTTTTGCTTTTAGGGTGTCATTCTTCTGAGACCGTCCCAATATTTTGATGTGCCACTCTAACAACTATGACTGTTCATCACTTTTCCTAAAGGATGGGGCAGAACAGGCAGATGACACAGCACAGCTCCTGCACACAGAAAGAAAACACCGGGTTGCTCATCGTCATACGACAGAAAAATAATCAAACTTAAACTGGACAGAGAAAATAGATGGAGGGTTACTATAGAGAAAGAGGAAAATATATTTCACATGTGCAAAACATATTGTAAGTCAGTTTGATGCAGCAGGATGTCAAAGCTACTTCTATGAGAAGGGAGAGCTCCAAGGAATTTGTACTTAAATTTCAAATACAATTAAGTCAAGAGTTCAAGATAAAAAGTGTTAACAGAAGAATCCTAATACAAAGGAGTTTATGCAAAAAATTAAACTAGTGTTTTGGGATGGGTATAAATTCAGACACCTCAGGTCTTAACCCAAACTTTAAATACTGTAAATTGGAAAAAGGTAAGTTTTTCTTACTAATCCCACACTTTGCTAAGCCTGCTCTTTCAAACTCCTGCTATTGCCTGCTGAAAGGAGAAAAACACTGTATGGACTTTCTGTCAAATTAAGTTTCTTCTGAAATAATCCTTCCATTCTTATCTCACATACTCCAAGTGGACCACTTGAAAATTTCACCTATTAAGTAGAGTGAATATTGAAGCCATCTGCCTGGCCCTGTACTTTACCTAAAATTTTATCACTAAGCTGGCAAGTCTTCTGTCTTACTACCCCCTAAATCTTTCAGAAAACCTATGATTAGACCTTCCTAGACATGATTTTTCAGAAGACAAAAGTAAGCATTGCCCACAGTTCATTTGTAACTGTTTGGTTTTTAATGTATCTGAAAAGATACACTATGTATCTTCATAAAGAATGACCGAGGAAGCAACACATGAATGTCTTGCAAGTGAGGTTATGTGCTGCAGTAAATTTCCATTTAATTTATATAAATTTAATTTATATAAATTGCCAGTTAATTTATAACCTGGTATTTGGGTGGGTGTTCTTTTTCACAGGAATACTATGCTTCTTCTACAAGGAACCTAAAGAAACTGCTTGTATGTATAACTAACTGATCACTGACAGAGGTAACAGGTGCTGGAAGTAGCTGACTCTTCCTCCTTTTTTAGTCGAGAGCTGACATTAGATTACAAACTGCTCTGGAATGAGGAGCCAGAAATAGTAGTCTCTCTCTTCCCACTATGAAAAGAGAGCTCAAGAAGTTGTAAGACCTACTTTCTGGGAACAAAACTCTGGGGTGGCAATGGGAGGCAAAGCAAGGGTCAAGAGATGGGGTAGCCTGGAGTTCAGAGCTTGGGAGTGGAAACCCAGGAGCCTCAGACTGGTTCTTTCAAGCAGATTGCTTTCTCCTATTGGGCAACTCAAGTATTCTGTTCTTGAACAGAAGTTAAAGTGATGATTATCTGCTGGAAATGATACAACTGTGTTTAAACTGTCATGCTTTAAACATGCAAAGCTCCTGAGACACGCATCCACAGTATTGGCACTTTCTATGCTAGATGAGATTTGCAGCTTTCTCACTCCAGCATCAGAACTGTGACAAAATCAGGCATGTGGTACTTCGGAAGGTGACTCCTATTTAGCACAGCTGTATAATTGCATCTTCAGCTTTCTGAAGCATCACATTTGGTCCAGTGTCTTATTGACAATGCTGCTGTAGTGATATTATCCTTGCATAGAGAAGGAACATGGTAATGGCACTGTGCACTCTCTCTTCATTCTCCAGCATGGTGCTTCTCTGCCCTTGCACTCATAGTAACAGACAGACCTAGTGCTTGGATTGCTTCTAACAATCCCAGGGCTTTGAAAACAGAAACTGGACTCCGTACAAAACAAATGGTCTCCTACTGAGTCTGAAAACTGAAGCCATTCTGTCAGAAAGCAGAGTGGTTTTGTGCCTTTTTTCTCTTTGGTATTTTTTTTGGAACACATTACAGCTTTTTCAATGTCAAAAACCTGGTAAGAGTCACAAGAAATCATGTTAATGCATCTTAAAAACTGACTTTGTCTCAATTAAGGTTTAATAATAGCTGTATATGTACCCCTAATTAGGACTAAAGTCAAAGTCAAAAGGTTTAGCTTAAAGTGCACGTTAAAAAAGTTAACTTCATATCCTCTACTAACACAACAGCTTGCAATTATACATACTCTCAGTTGCTGCTTCCTAATTGTTGAATTAATAATATGCAATACCCAATCTTTTGCGGTATTATTTTCTTTGTGGCACTCAGCCTACCAGAAACATCACAACTACTTGCAGGGTAAATGTACTGTTCACTTTGGCCAAAAATAAACTTATCTCGGAAAAAAGGGCTATCGAACAAGAAATGGCTATAGATGCAGGGGGTGGTCCGGTTGGCACGGACTGACAGCCTTTGGATTGAATGGGCAGCGGACCTCACCCGTCACACCTCCTGGAAAGCAAACAGCCGAGCGCTTGGGAAGGACACCGATGTTTGCTCAAAGGCAACCCCTCACCAAAGATCGCTTAGCAGAGCTTTTACAAAACCAATTTTACAGTGCAGGCAAAAGTGCAAGGGGGAGGGCACGAGGCGAGAAGAGGTGATTTGCTGAGGGGCGCCAGGTCCGCAGAGGATTGCGTACAGAGGGTTGGGTAACCCTGAACTCGCAGAGTCCCACTCCTCGCGCACCTTTCCTCTCCGGAACGCGCCGAAGGGGCGCCTGCAAAGTTGCTCTGGCTGGTT
>VXBQ01017431.1:411678-495007 GCA_013400175.1 Phainopepla nitens
TTGTTTGTTTTTTTTTCTTTTTTTTTCCTTTTTTTTTTTTCTAAATCCAGCATGAGAAATACAGTACCTGCTATGGCAAAAATACACATAAAATGCAACATTTCAGCTTATTTGTACATTAGTAGAGTTTAAACATTTTATTGGTTTTTTTCTTTTTAAGTGAACCAGTGATCTTAAGTACCACTATACTAAAAGTAAAATAAAAATATAGAAAAGGAGGAAAAGGGGGCAGCCAGTCTTACAAGAGCACCTTCTAAAGTGCTGAGTTTCTGTGTCCATGGAAAACCCTTAGGAAGTTCAAACTTATTTCTGAGAATATGGGATGGAAATTAATTGAAACCTGGATATGCAAGACATTGTGTCATCTCCTCTACATTCTCCCCATTTGTCCCGTAATTTTCTTTACTGCATGCTATAGAAAGAGAGGAGAAACCAGAACTATGGTAAGAGTTTAGTAAAGGAGGCCATTTCAAGTATAAGAAAAAAAAATAAACACTTACAGGTAACTTGCAAATAGCATCAATATATACACAGCCACTATTTTTATTATTACAATATCTGCTTCTGGGGGACAGTGTTTCAGGCAAGACGACTTTAGCTGTACCTTCCTGTTACCTATTTATGTGCAAAGTAGAAAAGCTGCCTTTTCTAATCCAGCCATATTGGACATCAATGATTTTTCTATTCAGCCACCTCATCCCTCCATTCCATAAGGAGAGAAGGTGGCATTATTTTACCAAGAAGACTAGATGAAATGAATCTGTTTCTCCATTCCTCTTCCAGACACACCCTTCTCCCACTACTTGTCTGCAATGAACAGAAATTTGCCAAACTCCCGATGCCCACCAGTAGCCAGTTTCCTGAACAGGTAGAAGGCATTTACCTTTGTAAACATAATCCCTTATGTTTGTGGAACTCAAAGCAGCATTTCACACCTCCAGCCCAGAAGTGGAGATGAAAATAGATCAGAACGCTCCAGTCACTGCTTTTCCTCCTCCCCTTTCCTCTTCCGCACCCAGGAAGATTACATTTGGTTACTTTTGTTAGAAGGTGGGGTTTTTTTGGTTCTTTGAGGAAAATACTTAGCATTTAGTTAGAAGTAAACATTACAGAATTACCATCAACAGAGTTACACTGCTGTTTGTTCTGCTTTCTAGATGAGAAAGAAAAAGCACTGTGCATCAGATGTTCCGCAGGCTTTAGAGCAGATGCGGCAGAAAACCAAGATACCTCTGTGTGTAAATCCCACAGGTGCACTTGCATCACTTCAGCTTCTTTCTCTGCAGAATCACTGTATACACTTGAACTTGATTACTGGCAGAGACGGAGAGGGTGGCATAGGGCAACAGAGGAGAGATGTTCCTAAGGCCACAGGGAGCAATGCAGGACAGAGAGGACCAGGGAGTGTGAGACAGTAAGGTTTCAGGTACAGAAACCATGTTCTTGATATTTCAAATGCCAAATTCCAAGAGGCATGGGCTCATATGCACATCCCTGAGGCGCACATCCAAGAAAGAAGAAACAGTGACCAAGTGATTGAGAGGGGAGAAGGTAGCAGAGGTTCCCTGACAGCTGTGGGCTTTACCCAATGAGGAGCTCATCCCCCACCACCCTCCCAGAGACATTCTGGGAGGGCTGTAAGGCATATACACAAGCAGCATCTACAATCATTCTCTCTGTTCCTGTGTTCTATTGGCAGGTGATGGCTTCTGTATATTGTGGACAAGAAGAGACACTGCATTTGAAGTGTGACTGGTAACACACTGAAATTAACTCAGGGAAGGACACAGGAAGCTACTCTGCCCTTTATCCCTGGAGCAGCAGCATAAAGTGGCCAGGTTCTTCATCTTACAGTCCCCTGTCTGGAACTACACACCACCACCTCCCCTTCCGGATGGCAGGAAAAGATGTGTCTACTTGAAAGTTGACATTACCAAAACTGCCATTTAATGTCAGGGAGAAGTACACAAACTTATTCTGATTTGGTGGTCTGGTGAAAGAAGCAGCAAGCTCCAAGTACTTCAATTCTGAAGCTTATCTAAAAGTATTGGAGACACATGACCTGTAGCAACACTGGCATAACTATATAAAGAAGAGAAGAAGAAGATGGAAACAGGTGAATGACTGAAGAGTTTGAGTAACTGACCCTCATCAACTTCTATTATTTAGGATATGAGTGTCTGATGGCTTCAATAATAAAAAAAAAGGGGGTTATCTCCCTCCACACAGGCAAACAATGTAAAAAGAACTAGCGATCTTGATGTGAAAACATCATAATACTTCTATCATGCTTTTTTCTTTAAAGCACTTGACAAACATTACTATTTGATCCTCACAAAACCCCTGTGAGGTAGGTAAGTATTATTAACAACCCCACTTTACAGGTGAGAAAACAAAGGCAAAGTAGTTGAATGACTTGCCCAAGGCAAGGGAAGAGTAATGGCCAATGTTAAAATTCAGGAGTTTCAGGCTTCCTGACCTGTGCTCAAAACCACTAGTTCAAATATCTTTTTACAAAGGAGATAACAGATGGAAATAAGAGCCCATCAAGTTTAGAAGAAAAACTAAGATTTAAAAGGTTACATCAGAAGGGGAAATGTACCACGAGGTATTTTTGTGAATGAGTTTAAGCTTCTGATTTTTCTTTTTTTTTTTTTTTCTTTTTTTTAAAAGGCATTCTGACAGAGTGGAACCCTGATAAGATCACATCTGCAAGGCAGGCACAGATGTGAGAGTGATCATCAAGTCTATTACTTATTACAGTACTGTGAATGTCAACAAAAATAAAACTGCTGCATGAAAACACTGAATACAGGCAGGATAATCTCTCAGTTTATGATATTACACCTAAGATAATGCCAGTACCATGGCTCACCATGGACAAAGTCAAGTCAAAAGGTCCCTATTATAGTGATGGAGAGAGCAGTGAGATCTACTTTTTTTCGGAGGAGACTCTTCCTGGAAGCTTAGCAAGCTTCAAGGAGTGCACATTAATTCACAATGATTGCATTTTGGAGATGTGAGGAAGTAAATCCTTTTTAATGACCATCAGGATACCACCTTATAATAAAAATAGGATAGTTCCTTTTAAATAGAAGGGACCTAGTATATGTATCAGTCTACTTTCCCTACAATTTCACATCTTGTCAACATTAGTGCTAAGTCACTGGCAGCAACATCAGACAACACAACACCAGTAGCTGCTGATGTCGAAAATACACAGTCCTCATAGCTGGGCTTTGATGAGCACTAGAAAGTAAGTACCATCTCCACCAGCCTGCCCACAGCTGCTCTGTCACTGTACGAACAGTACCAGAAACAGCAGCAAAGAAAATGTTAGGGATAAAGAAGCGTGGATATCAAGGACTAGCCATGTTCCAATTCTCCTGGAAGAGCACAAGGACTGCTGAAATGGAAAACGAGTAGTAAATTAAAAAAAAAACCAACGCCTGTGGCAGTGGGTTTCCTGAGCTTAACAAGGGCCAGAGCACAGGAGGTGGTAGCTATTCTCCAGGTAGACCTGGTGTTTCATTCACCCTTTTGGCCCTGGGTTAACACTGTGTGGCTGAATTCACCCTGTGCAAGGCTGAGAAATGATTTCGTTTTGCAGCCAGCATTGGTCATTCAAACCTCTGCACAGTTATCCACTGGTCAGCTTCTGACAAAAGAAAGGTTCTTACCACTTCCTTCTTAATTCAAAGTTATCACTTCCCCACTTCCCCAAACTATAATGGATATGCCATGGACACAGAAACTCCTGAACAGTTTAGCAAAGTATCTTTGTCCCCTATACCCCCTTTGCAGAATGCATAGTTTACAATTCACTTACAAAATAAAGAAGCAATGCTGACCACATATGGGACCTTTTTTTTTTTTGAAAAAAGAACAAACAACCTCTTCTTAAGTTCAGTATCAAAATTCACATTTGCATAATAATACATTTCAAGGCCATTAGAGAGGAATGAGAGCGAAGCAAAGAAAACCGCAGAGTCTCTCCTCTCTTTGTCTTCCTGAATAGAGCTGAGGGATCCCACTGGAGTTTCTTTTCAGGGTGGGAATTACAAAGCGCTACAACAACAGCTCTTGATCTTGTACACCTCATGTTTTGTGTAGGACGAAGAGGTGAATTATTAGGAAAAAAAAAAAACAAATGGAAGGAGACACTGCAGATTCCCATGTTTAGCTACAAACAGCTTTGAAGAAACAAAAAATTACTTCAGATTTTTTCCTTTTAAACACTTCTACCTCACCATTTCAAAAACTCTTTTTTTTCTTCTTGTGTAATACCCTGTTCATTTAAATGGCAACGTTAAGTGTGCTGGAAGTTGAAGGGTTGAAAAAAAAAAATTCCTGTTTCGCTTATCAGGACATGGGCAGAGAGGGTAAAAGTGTGCCTGCACCCACTATTTAACAGAAGCTACAAAACATCATCTTCTCTACATGTATAAATTTGTCTCAAACATCACTGTTTCTCAATTCTCCAGTGCTTACAAAAAAACCAAAGCCACACGCACTCACACTCATGCACACGAACATAAAGAGAAGCCACGTAATACATGTACAAACTCAACCTGGAACGGCAGACTAGCCAAAAACTATCAACAGTTTCTGTGCATCGCATGACATCCCTTTGCACCCCTCACCCCAATCTCTACCACATATGAATACGTATTGTGCAGTGTAGAGACCAGCCAATGATGCTGCTTGTCAAAAGGGACCAGTGAGCTGCAATCTCAATGTCTGACCTCTAGAAAGAATAAATTGACCCTTGTCTCCCCTCCAGCCCAAGCAGTCTCCTCAATTAGACAGTCACTATACTCACAAAGGCACATTCATAAATACCACATTTAACTTACTGCTTGTAAAAACATAGGAGGAAACGTTAAGCGCTTATACCCCAACCCATTCCTACTGACCCAGCAAGAAGTATCACAATAACATATCACTTGGTGAGACCTTACTCCACCTTTAGAAGGTACATATTAAAGAAGTCTTCCAATACCTCTTTTAATTTTTTTTGCATAAATGAATGCTTTTTTTGTTTGTTTTTGGCTTACATATTTTGGAATACAGCACACTCACTATAAAGCTCTGTTGTAAGGCTACCCCCTAAAGTAAGGCTGTTCTACCTTGGCTTGCATTTTCACTTCATTTTTGCTTCTTCTCCACATGCCCCCAAAACAAAACAAAAAAACCCACACAGCGCCTTATATAGAAAAGGTAAGCCAGATCTGGCAGGGAGAGGGAGGGGAAAGAAAGCACATAATATCATAACCATGTCACTAAAATAGCTATTCTAACAAGCTGTGCAACCTGCTCAACAGTAAATGATGAAGAAAATGATCACTTATAGTTGGTTGTGTTTCATCTAGAACAGGAGGAGCTTCCACTTTGTGTTAATTAAAAAAAAACCAAAAACCGAGGAAGTTAGTTCTGCAAATGTAACAACACACACCAATAGCCAAGAAGAGGCATTTAATGCTCAAGGAAACCTTTCTTGCCGAACACGGCCTCCTTGTATTGCGCATCATGCAAAATTCTCCAGTCTCTTCCCCTCTGCCCACCACAGTCAAGAATGTTTGCTGCTAAAATACTTAATTACTTAACGCTGGCTGGCACAACGCATTCTTCCCTTTTTTTTTTTTTTTTTTTGTTCTTCTTCTTTTTCCCTGGAGTGCTCTGTATTACTTTACAGAAAGGCTGTCAGAATCAGGTCAAAAAACTCCCTTTTCTCACTACAAAGTTTACAGGAACCCTAACACTGCTGAATGTCACCAGTCCCAACTATCACACATATAGGGCAAAAATGGCTCTTTTGCAGAGGGCACTTGATTTGCTAGAAGCTTGCTAGGACTCTGGGAGACTTCTAGAGAAAAGCTTTCCTGCATAGCTCGATGAAAAGCAACACGCAGGCAAACTGTGGATGCAAACAGATGTTGTCTGCTGCGTGCTACAGATGAAACTGCATCTATCGTGGCCTGACAAGTTATAAAAGTAGGCGCCAGGAGCTGTGGCGCTTTTTGTAGCACAGATGAAATCTTAAATAATTTTTCTTACAAGGATCAGAAGCTATAGTTACTACATCACAACGTTTAAAGTCACGTAACACCACAAAATAGAGTGCTATAATTTTAAACAGGACCCTGACTCAATTTTAACAGCAATGTAGACAGACCCTTAATGCCTACTGTAGGCAAAGCTCTGCTTGGTGAGTCACCACAAAATGGACCTGTTTCCTATTATCTACTGCAAGGGAACTTTGGTAAAATTCAGCAACACTGGTATTTACAGTGATGGGACACTTATGCAAAACATTGTGAAGGACATGGACTAGCAAGGCTGCTAAAAATCTCCAGTTTGGCTCCTGTCATTTAGTCCAGCCAAGATCTGCTACAGGCTAACTGTTGCTTTGTGGTTTAGGTTTGGATGTGGATTCAGGACAACAGGGAGTACCAACTCCGTCTACATTGGGAAACTTTGCATATTTCTCCCCGTTACTGTTAACATCTTTCTGCCACAGGCGGAAGCCTAGTACTGGAGGTAAAGGGAAAGAAAGAGTTTGGGTTTTAGATATCTGTATTTTGATCACAGTGGGAATGACTGATATGATCTAACAGTATCAGTTCCTAAAACTGCAAAACAATGGCAAATAAACTACAGAACTGAATTGATACTGTACGCAAAATCAATTTAGACAAACCAACAGATTTTGCATATGTTGTTTCAGATTCAGGACCAAAGTTGCACTTCAACAGCATTTGTTAATTGTTTGTTTTTTTTTTTTTTAAATTAATTTCAATGTAGTCATCTTGGTACTACTTTCCTGCCCACAAAGCATGCATGCATATTTACAATTAAAGCTGCTTCTGTTAAAGGAACTTTACATCTTTAGAAAAAATCCCCTACCTTCTACTCAATCAGGACTGTCACCCTGAGATGTTAACCAGCCTCCACAAAACCTGCATTTCAATCCACTTGAGAACCTGGTCACTACGGTCACATGATTTACAGTGAAGGTGATATATGCAACACACACTGGAAACACAACAGGTCCTCATCAGCTATATTAACTCTAATCCAGCTCATTTCCTTGACCAGGTTTTGTCAAATCTGGGTACCCCAGATATACAAACAGTGCTCCTCTTAAAGTCAACAGGAAAACAATATGCACAAACAAAATCAGAAACTTAAGGGTTAAACATAATGAAGAATGAAGCAAAAAACCCAACCTAAACAAAATTTCCCCCAAATAAACGACAGTACTATTTGGATGCACTATTAGGACACAGCGGAAGATGTGGCAGCATTTTAGGAAGAAAAAATAGGACAAAAGTTCTAAGGAATAAATGCTCAGAAATTTCATGGTTAAAAAAAAGAAAGTGGCCAACTTAATAAAAATGTTTAATTGATACTTCATCTGAGGTGGTTATCCCACTCAGTTTTTTGGAAACAACCTGTTTATATTGCAGAAGCAAAATCATATTTGGCTTAGCATTCTTACTCATTACAAAAGCCACTTAATGTAAAGCACAATAAAAAAAATATGTAAGAAAAACCTGACACCCTGCGACTGTAAAAATACCCCAAACCAATAAAAACCCCACTCTCAAGACTGCTAGGCAAGTGTCCAGGTAGAAACATAAAGAACGTTTTATAAAGATGGCAAGTATTCCGAAGTAAATATCAGAAGTCTTAACACAGGTCTCTGAGCTGTACCACACTTTGTTTTGCTTGCTAGACTCTGCTGTCACTGCTAAGATGAAATCCTCAAATGGAGCAAAGAATTATCAAACAGATTAAAAACTCTCAACTTGATAGACACTGCAAGGTAGGGTAAGCAAAGTAGCTGGATTTTTATCTGGAAAGACATGCCCTTAGTCTATTCCAAGCTGTGCTTTTCCCCAGCCTCTTCTCCCTACCTTGCCAGTATGTTTATACAGGATGCTGCCAATGACTCCCTCCTGGGAACAGTTTTGTAAAAGCCCAAAATACCCTAACATTAATTCTTGCTGACTTTTTGCTGTTAGGAGCACAAATGGTAGCAGAATTTTTACAACATTAAACAATGGGTGTCCCCAGCAGTCAAGTCTGGTTAGCACAATCCTCAGACACCACTTGAAATGGTTGGGAGTGCCATGACTATGCCATATAGATCTGTCAATTGTAGCTGGAAAATAGATTAATGTTTCTTTGACAATGCAAGGAAACTGTCACTGAGGAGACAGTCACTAACACTTACAGGATGCACATTCAGGAAACGAGGAGCAGACTGTTGTACTACAATAGGTTTGGACCCAGCAGACTGCTGAAACTTACGACTGTCAACCCTTCAGCAGTCAGTCACAATCCACTTCCAAGTCAATGTCAAGTCTGTTGGCTTTTTTGACTAAATACTACCGTTTCCTCTCTTCTAGGACACTGCTAATTTGATAAAAAACAGCTTCTGGCAAAGCACTCAAATTCTCTCATTAAAAAAACCAATAAAATAAAATCCTAAACTTTCTAAGTAAACCCTCCTTCTACTGGCCCACGACAGGAATTTTAAAGCACATTATTATTACTACTGATGCATTATTTTCAACAGATTCACATGCACACACAGCACAACATGAAAACACTGGGCAACTGCTATGAGAAAGACAGAATTTGGCATCTGATTTCTTTTATTAATAGTAACAACTTATCTCAACTACTATTAAGTAACTCATTGCACGACTTGCTCACGCGGCATGCTCTTCTTCCCTTAAGAATGGGCACATCTATTTCCATGAGGTGGCTACACTGCCTCACTTTGCCTCGTCTTCCCTCCCCTCCCCTTCTGTAGGGCATGTGGGTGCATGTAACAAGGCACTAGCGCGGTTTTTGTGGTTTGAGCTGAGTCGTTTCAGGCAGAGTAAGCCCCTGACCCCTAGAGCTGGGAGGCAGAAGTTGGCCATCCCAACACCAGACTCTTAAGTTCAAGACTGTAAGCCCTGACAGCCAGCAGCAACAGGGTGAACAGAGGAGTTTAACAGCTATTTCCCTCATATAAAATGAAACAAAGACTGAGAGGTGGGGTGAATGAAGAAAAGCAAGCAGCAAATCTCCAAGTGGGGAATTAAACTGACCAAACAGCTGAAAACAGGAAAGATGATTTCCAATGTACATTTTTGTGGAGTTTTTCCAGATGTTTTTTGTTTCTGTACTGAAAAAGGCAGGTTAATAGAACTACTTCATTACTGAGCATTCTGTCAGCACTGGTTTTCTGTGGCACTGCTCAGAAGTGGTTCAAAGAAGCACCATCGTGTATTTCCTGCTAGTCGCCCTACCCGAGGATTCTTTCAGTTAAACTCTACTGCATTTTAATAAGGTTTATACTCTCACTCTGCTTTTTTAAAAAGGTGCTTGGAAGAATATTTTTGTTTAGTTTCAATCAAGAGGGAATACTAGGTTTCCATTCACACACTTCTCTTCTCCATGCAACTGCACACGTCTGCATGAGTAACAAAGCACAATAAATGATAACCCTTCTCCCACAAATTGTTTAAGATTGCAGTGAATTCCTGTTGCTGATATTGAGAAGTTTTCTTAATGTATCTTAATTTAGAAAGTCTTTAAAATTCTTGATCCCTCGTTGACAGTAACATTTGGAGATTTTTTCTTTTTTTCTTTTTCTTTTTATTTATTTTTTTTAGCATTTTTATTTTAAAGTAAAAACTTTCAAACATTTTGAAGATTCAGGAACTTGTAAAAGTTTATCAACAAGAAACAGCCATCTATCTAGGATAAGGTTAAATAAACCATCTTCAAAAAACTGGCTTCCTACCCTAGAATTCCTGAGAATGCTTGCAAATTTAAAGCAGGAAAATGTTAAAATAAAAACAAAAACACTGTTAAATGCTCCCAGAGTTAGTCTTCATCTAAAATATATATATGCACTTTTTGGTCTTTTTTTTTTTTTGTACGTTTTAATTTTTTCCCTTTAAGCTTACAATGGAAGAACAATTCAGCTTTTCTTTTTAAATATTTCAAATCCCTCATTATGTCTTGTAAACAAGAGGGGCTCTAGCACCCGGCTTTCACCGTACTATCGCAATGAACTCAACTAGCCCAAAGTGCAGGAAAAGGGACCTTAGGGCAGGTTGGGAGAGAGAAGTGAGGGTGGAACACAGCAACGAACCAGCATGTATAGCAAATCATGTGACAGAACAGATACTGGCTTGCTCAGGCCAAAAGTGCTTCTCTAGGAAGTACTGCTGGCACAGGACTTTTAAGAACCTGCTCTGCGTGTCCAAGCGTGCTTGGTCTTTGAGCAGAAACAAAGCTGTACAGATGCCTGCACACAAGGGGCACTAGCCAGCTAGCAGGAGCTGAAAGAGAGCATTTTGTTTCTTTTTGCATGGTGGGACAGATGGAGGGGACATGATAGGAAAGGATTTTCCAAGGGGGCCAGAGTATGCTGCACACTCCAGTTTACTAAACAAATACAAACCTACTCATACTTTTTTAGCACGTAATGCTTTGCATACAAATCTACAGGCATGTGTATATGCAGCATTTCCCTCAGTCAGTCTTCCTTGTGACATAGGGTTTACACAGAAAGGGCAAATTAAATAAAACAGCTATGTTATTCCCTAGCCCTTCCCTCCCATCCCCAGCGCACAGGCATACACACACACACACACACACACACACACACACGCGTGCACCAACCTCCCCGCCATGACTTGCATCTGTTTTTGCTTCTGCCCACCAAACCCATGAGTTAAATGCATTAGACATGGTCACATCCTTCAGTGAGAAAATGCTGAAGAAACAGACTCCCCTATCTGCCCCCCTCCGCCAGGTGATGAAGCACTGCTCCCTCCAAGGGCTGGAATGGACAGGTACGTGCTGGTACAGAGGGTCGGCACTTTGTTAGACAGTATGACAACAGAACAGCTGGACAATGCCACATGAAGTCCTAGCACTTATGGAAAAAGTACCGGCATCTTTCTTCCCTCTTCCTCCGGCCCCATCCCCACAAAAGACTTCCTGCTTTGTGTCAAGGGATGTTCCTTCAAGTCTGCTACAACTCTTTTCACAACAGGTCTTAAAAGTTTTGTTCCCAGCGCACACACGCACGCACACACTGGCTATCACTGTGGATTATAGGTCACCCCTATCCTGCCCAGAGTACTACTACACTGATGCTAAAAAACCCCAAACCTTTCCTTAAATACAGAAATTAAAAAGCAACAGTACAGAAAAAAGTAAAAACAAAAAACAAAAAGGTGCAATACTTCTTTAAAAAAAAAAGTCTTTGCTAGTTATATACCTCCCTAAGCAAAACCACGTACACAGGAAAAAACACAACACAGAGAAACAAAAGGAAACCTTTGAAGTACACACTGGTTTAAGAACATTCGTAAGTAAACGTTTCTGTCAGTGATGGTCTGGTGCTGTAATGACACCAAGGCCTGGCACAGGTAACGCTCACCATGAAGGACGCAGGAAGGAGTCAGCTGCATGTGCTTTCAGGAGATGAGGCAGGCTGGCCAGCACTTTGCTGACACCATTTAGTTTTTTGTCAGTTTTAACAGAAGCGGTAAATCAACTAAAAAGCTAATTTGGTTGGGCTGGATTTTCAAGCTTTTGATGGATTCCTCTAGAATGAGTACAGGTGCTTATTCAGGTTTGGGGGAGAAAAGAAACACTTTTTTTAAAAGGTACTTACGCTTGCAAGAGACTGAAAAAGAACATTTGTATATCTGCACAAAAAAATGGCAATGTCTTGTTTCTTCCTCTTTTCCCCTTGTTGGAAGAAATAAATGGCTTGCATTATATAACAAACACTCTAGGGTTCAGTCAGTACAAAAACCCCACATGCATACATAAATAAAGACACTGTTACCCAAAAGACAACATTGTCTCCCCTTTCACCAAATCCTTTGGATATGGCAGTGTTCTGCTCTACCATAGGGTTAGAACAAGGACCAGAAAGCAACTATCCACTCTGTATGATCTGCAGATTTGAGATAGCACCCTGCTAAAATGAATTTAAAAAAACCTACTGACAAATTTTAATCCAGCCCAACTGGATTCCGCTTCACCCACAGGGACTCCGCCATGCCTGTCTTGCTTTCAGAATCAAGACACGCAGATGGCCAGCCAGCCCGCAGACCATCAGCAATGCAGCGTTTCAAGATTATATATATAGAGAAAAAAATGCACACACACAAACATGTGCACACGCACTCACACAGAAACAAGCACACGTGGGCAGTTACATGTGCCAGAACACACTGGTACTTATCAACCAGCCAATCACAAAGTGTTGGTTTTTTTGTTTTGTTTGTTTTTTCTGTTTTGTTTTTTTTTGTGGGTTTTTAATTTTTAAATTTTTTTTTCTAATTTTTTTGTTTTGTTTTTAAAGTGAGGCTCCGTCAAGTCTTTCCCTCCCCCCCTTATTCTTTTGAACCCCTCCCCAACCCCAACCCAACATGGTAGACCTAAGGACGGAAACACACCCAGTGCAAACAAAGTTAAAAAGCTATTTTTTCAGTATATATGTTTCTTAGCAACAACTTCCGTATAACATGAAAAAGTGAAAAACTAGAAACTAATTTTTTTAATTTTTTCTGTTTAAATTTAAATGGTATGTGTACTTGCTTCACATTGTCTTTCTAAGTTGGCGTTCACGATTCAAGTATTTCAAGAGTGATATGTTCTCTTTTTGGATTCATATTCCAAACGAAAAAACTGAAGTTATATAAGGGAGGCAACTATGTGCTCAGACAGTCTGTCAATGACCCACCTTTTTTTTTTTTTTCTTTCTCCGTTTTCTTTTTTCCTTTTATAAATGTATTTATTGCAAGTTGAAAAAAACGAAAAAGGTCAAGTTAGTGCTGCTGCTGTTCCAAAAAAGGTCACGAGGTCAGAGTTGAAAGTTCTAAGTTCAGATTGAATCCGACCCTCCTCCCAGAAGGTCTCCAGGTAGTAAAGGAGCAGGGCTGCCCATTCTGTGTGGATCCTCTACGCTTGGGACCCCCCACAAGCTTGAAGAATAGTTTGGGGGCCCCCACAATGAAGCGCCAGTGAGATCACCCCCACTGCTGCTGCCGCCGCCACCACTGCTCCACTGCCCAAGCCCTGCTGACCCACCAAAGAGATTCAAAGCAGGTCCAACTGGATCTGTCTGGTTCTGTCCTGTCTCCAGGGATTGCCAGCCCGCTGCGGGTGCACTCGGGGTTGCTGCAGGTGTAGGGGGCTGAGCTTGTGCCAAAAAGCGACTAACCTCTTCATCTGTGGCAAACTCAGCCAGGATGGTAGTGTTTCCCAACACACACCTACAGGACAAGGTACACATAAGAAAAAAAAATTAGAGCCAAAAGGTAAGGGCAAGGGATTCAGAAAGCATGGGAATAACACTAATAGGTGGCCAAACCAAAGGAGGTATTAGCTACATTGCTACAACAGAGTGGACATGGAAAACTTCAGCTGTTTTTGACAGTGAAACTCAGTCAAAACACAAGAACTTCCATTTTATTTGGGGGAAAAAACAAAACAAAACAATAACACCCCAACACCCTCACCCCAACATTCAGTTATGCCTGAACAAAATCTTCATAAATTTAAACTAAGGTCCTGAATGTTAACACCAAGAACAGTGAAAGTGCCTGTACCATGTAGATAAATGCATACATGCCACCTTTCACACAAAACAGACGGAGAACAGGTTAAAAGCCTTTGGAATTCAGGAGATTAGTATAATTCAAAAGTTTTCATTGAGTTTAGGGGCTTACACTATCAATGCCACACCCCCAAAGATTTCTGTCTCAAAACCTTGCTTACATGTGCAGTGCAGTCTGGGCCTTGGCCGCCTCCTGTTTGGTGTTATATCGGATGAGGGCGGTGCCCTGGGTCAGGTTCAGATGGAATGTCAGCAGTGGGCCATGCTGCATGCAGATCGTCCTCAAGGTTGACCCATCAATCTGAGGAAGAACAGCCAGGACGAAACAGATGTTTGTCATTATTTCTCCAAACATACTTTAATCTTGACTTTGCCACAGTAATTGAAAGATATGCCACTCTTAGAAATAAAAACAGATGAAAGCATTGGAAAGTGAGCAAAGGTGACAGAAGTTGATTTTCAAATAGGACGTGGTATGCCTTGACTTCTCATTTACATGGAGTTTGCTTTAGTATGGAATAATCTGAATTATATCTCCTGTTCACTTACAGCTTGAGTCCAGTTTTCCAGCTTTCACTGAGTTTCTTACACTGTCACTATTCTTATATTGACAGTTTTTCCTATAATTATATACAAGCTGTACTTCTCACCCTGTTCAGTCATCAGAATTTGTACCAAAGGAACCAGAATGTCTTAGTCCCCAGCTCTCTGATTTCAGCAGAATTTAGATAAACTAGTATTTAAAAAGTTTTTGCAAAATTGGAAATATCTCTACAATGAAATTTTTGAAAATTTATTTTGGTGCTTATTTATCTTTGTGGTTTATGAAACAGTGACAGCAAGAGTCAGTGATTTTGCTGCCAAACCCACCAATGTCCATTCCGTCTGAACGAATGCTTTCACAGCAGCTGCTGCCTACATTCCTTCTGCAGCAGTAACAGCTTGTTATTTACTTCCAGTAACAGCTGTTCTCCCAGGTGTTCTGTACAGACAGATTCCAATCCTACTGTGCCACAGGAACATGGACCTATGAATGGGATCTGTATGTGCAAATACTTAAGGAAGTGCTACTTGCTTCCTTCTTTCCCCCCTATTTTATAATAGGGCTTCAAATGAGGGAAAAGGAAGTTGTGTGGTGGTACAAACATGGTCAAACTTAAAACAGAGAACCTTGAAATGAACATATTGTTCCTTCCAAGCCTAACCATTCTGTGAGACTATGAATCCATCTGAACCTTTACATCTCTCTAGTGTACTGATCTCCAATAGAGAATCCATAATGAGACATTCATGATGTTTCTCTTTACTATTAACTTAAATGCCTCCAAAATATATTCTTCTTCCATTAAATAATTCCTAAAGCAGCACTGAAGTATTTTTCAAAAGCCAGACTTAGAATTGTGCTTTTTCCTCACACCTTCCTTCACATCAAAGTAAACAGTCTTTTCTACAAAAGGAGCACAGTTTGTCATTTTGGGTGATCTGATGGAGACCTCAGCTTTTCCTTTCACATCAACCTTTTTTTGTAGACTGTAGAAGCATGGTAAACTATCCTGCTGAACAGAGGGACTCTGTCTAGACCTCAGGGTGCTGCTGATAATCATATATGCTTTTCCTAGCCCTTGAATACAGGACTAATCGGGAATGCTGAAACCAGGATCTCCATGAAATTCATTCTGAATGGCAGCAAGCTTTGAGAATATACTTGCAGAAATAACCTAACTAGACTGGTTTTGGCAGGAGTGCTGGAAAAATTCTGTGGTTTCACTATGGAAACACTTAAGTGAAAATTGGCAGTTACATCAAATTTCTTACTGACAACATCCCAAAGAACAGCTATAAAACATTCCACATTACAGTAATGAAATTTACCCTCACTTTAAAGAAAAATCTTTCTGTTCAATTATTTTTTATAACTCCTAAGTAAAGGAGTTTTTAACAGTCACATAGCAAAACCTGAACATCTTAAAATTAGCTGAAGAGACTGTAATAGAAAAAACAGTCAGACTGCAGCTCAGTTTAGCAGAAATACGTTACTTATGCTGACAAATCTGATTTCGTCAGATTTTATTCAAAAAGAAACAACTGAAGAATTCACAAATCCTTGCTAAAGCAAACAAGTTTCCAGAAACAGCCACAGAAAATACCTGTGGAGTGAGATTGTGAAGAACCAGCCAGTAGCTAGGACGAACTGAGCCACCATCACTCCAAGTAGATGCTGCAAATTATAAGACAGAGCAATCAAGACATATTTGATACAAAGAAAAACCATCTTTCTATACAGTTAGGTCTTTCAGGAAAAAATCAGCATCACCAGCCCTGTTACAACATCAAAGTCCAATCTTCAGTCCTGAAAACAAAACCACACCTTTCCTCAAAGTTCACATCAAGATTCATTTCACTAGAGTTTATCTTTGAGAAGTTTCCTACACACAGCAAGCATCTAGTCTTGAAAGGCCATATGTAGCAGGTATTATCTTCTGGCAGCTCTCAGCCCTTCTTCACTCACTCTTTGCAGCAAGACCTGGGATTCCACCCCCCACCTGCCCCAAATACTGACAGTAAATTTCCATTTCAAGAAGGAACTCTCTTTTTTCCAATTACCACACAACTGCAACTTTCTTTCCTCCAAACCACTGGTGCTGTAAAGCATACACTGTTCAGGTCTGACCAGTGGTGCTACCAGTCGACTGTTCTCACCAGAGCCAAGCCTTGAGTCCTGTGACCCCCAGCCCCTGACCGATCGGGGTGCTGTGCTGTTCCATGGAGATGATGGTTTGGGGTTGGTCAGGCCAGGAGGTGGGCGGGGCAGCCCTGTAGTGTTCCTTGAGGAAATATGGTTTTTCCACATCTTGTTGGAGAGATGAGTGGGATTGTGTCCTATGGGATCTGGGGACCATGTTGATTTGTAATCACTGAATTTTGCTAGAAGATTAAAGAAATTGCATGTATTAGAGAAACTTGTGAGATTAAGTACTTGTCCTGTCATAATAAGTCTTTTGACTGCATTTATATAGGAGACAAGCATGAAACACAGAACCATACAATAGCTGATTTATCATACCAAAAAAACCTGATGCTACATGTAAATTAATCTTTGCTTATTTTATATATGCTGACAAAAAAAAAGTATTATATCTCATTCATGATAATGTAGCTGATTGCAGTATGTTACATCATTAATTAGATGAACAGCAACATTTATGTCCACACTACATTTCATCTGAGAACCCAAGAATTTCTTACAAGGTTGGGCACTACTGACCTCTAATGAAACGGAACCTTCTTCAAGTAACAAAACCTGCACAGAACTGAAAGGAGTATCTACCATTCTTGTTCTACTAAGCTAATGTTGCCTCCTAAAGATGTCCTCCCTACAAGATCAAAGCCTTCTTGTGAATCACAAACCTCACACAATGCTGACACAGCAGCATCACATAAAGACGGCTGCTTAGCTGTGACAGCTGGACTTTTAAACAATCTTGATAAAGTATTTTTTTACTAGAAAGTATTATTAATAGGAAAGCACCTATTAGAAGACCTACAGTGGATATCCTTAACACATTTCAAGAATTCTTTATAAAGAAATGCAATAAAAGCGAAAAATAAAAGCGTTCCCCAAAATACCATTATTGGTCACGAACATTTCAGAGCTCTGCCCAAACCAGTTTTTAAAAAAAAAGGCAAACTGCAAATTCTCCCACAACTTCTGACATCAAGGGACATTTCAAAAGTCAAAATTCCTTGAAAATTCCTCATTGTTCTGCACTGAGAACCAGCCAACACAGACATGGCAATCTGTGGGAAAAGGCTGCGTCAGACATTATCTTAATCATAACTCTCATGTTTGTGTGTGCAAATATGTGCATTTAACTTTAGTCACCAGCAGATGGTGGGGAATGCAATTTGAAACAAAGTGAAAAAACACAGATTTATGATAACAAAATAACACATCTGGAAACCAAGACCATAGAGCTTTCAGCATATACAAGCATGCTTCAATTTACAGCTGGATCTCTGTATTTCCGCAATACAGAAATGGTCAGTAGCAAGCAGGTTTCAAGCACGAACCTTTGAAAGCGTGTGGAAGTGCTTAAAAACCTGCTTTCACTAGACTCTGCTTTACAGATGGGTGAATTCTAAATTCCCAGTTCAGATTATTGGCTTTTCTGACTGTAAAACACTCATGTCTAGCAGACAAACAGAAATTGGTATGTGACAGTGGTCTCATTTCCTCAATTTGACTACCACTTCAATATTTTTTTTAATCTCCTTGGTATTTCTTATGTGCTAGACAAAAACTAAGCAAAGGCAACAAGCTGCTACATGCCACTCCTTTCCTCAGGCTTTAACAGAAGAACCTTCTATGTCACTAGAATGCTGCATACGCTGCTTCAAACCAAAGTCAGCTCACAAACTAGCAGCAGGAACTCGGTTTTTCTTAAGGACTAAAGAGCATTTTCCACACATTGGGTGAAGATGCTGAGGTAATGCCTGAACACATCAGGCATTCAGTATCATGAAAAAACCTAAAACCTTTTATTCAGTATGATGAAAAAACCTAAAGTTCAGGCCAGATGTAGCTCTTAGCTCTGTTCATCATCTCTGCTACTTATACACAATTCTTCATTTTTCAGTAATTGTCAAGACAATGATGTCTTCAAGAAACAGCTCTGACATTTGCAGGAAGCTTAAAATCTAAATGGTTTATCCAGAGCAAGTATTTTCAGCGCTTTACTGCGAAGTGTGTGCAAAACCAGATTTTTACCAGAAAGCTGTGGAGACCTTCTTATGAAGGATCTGAGACATGTATTTAAGTTTATATTTACAGGCTAACCATTAAAAGCCAGAGGACCAAATGTCCTCACTGTCCAGATTTCAAGGAATGATGAGTGCAAGCACTACAAAAGGCAAGGCAAAAATATTCCCTTTACAGCACTGCCATGTCCTAAAGTTATAATAAATAAAATCACTCACCTTTACTAATATATACACAAGCAGGTCATATTTTAAAAATTATGACACATCAACAGTTTGTACACGTAATGTTTTATCTTTCCTTTTGCATCTGCTGCTTCCTACTACTCTGTTTTTTTAACTTGCATAATATGCTGGCTTTGGCTGGGGTAGAGTAAATTTTCTTCGTAGTACCTGGTATGGGACTGTGTTTTGGATTTGTGCTGGGAACAGCATGATTATACATATAGATGATACAGATGATTTAGTTATACTGCCAAGCAGTGCTTACACAGCATCAAGACCTTTTCTGTTTCTCACATCCTCCCACCAGCAGGAGGAATGAGGGTGCACAAGAAGCTGAGGGGGAAACACACCCAGGACAGCTGACTCCAGCTTGCAAAGGGATAATCCATACTGTATGGAGTTGTGCTCAGCACATAAAGGGTGTTCAGAGTTATGGTGTTTGTCTCCCCAAGTCACTGTTACACATGATGACTAAATACTCCAAGCAGAACAACAATGAAATAGTGCTAAATGAAAAATGTTTTGTCTGGTTAAGTTTCAAAGCCCGCATACCTGAAGTGCTATGAACGTTGGTGAAGGAATTGTCAGAGGCACTGTAGGGCCAGGCACCAGGTGAAGGCAGCGAGGTGTTGAGGGAAGAATTAGACCCTATCAAAGAGAGAAGGAGAGAGAGAAAGAGAGAGAGAGGAGACCAAGTTCATAGAGTTTCTGTAACACCATTAAACCTCAAGAGAGCCACGACTGTACCAATGCCAAGCTTTCAGGTGCTTCCAGCCACAGCGTAAAGGCGTGCAGCTTCCTTCTCAGGCAAACACAACAGACTGTTTGCCTGCCAGGACCGCAACATTGCGACAATCCCGAGTATCAAAGCAACTGTGACAATCTCAGACCAGCTGGTCACTGCTTTACCTGTGGTGTTGTCCCGCAGAAGTTGGTGGTCAGTATCTACAATGGGAGATGTGGCTGTCCCCCCAAGCACACTTCCAGGGGTCACATAGGGGTCAGATTCAGGGTCAATGTTTTGTATACCTTTCCATGGCACTCCCGGTTGGAACTCTGGGACAGGAGAGAAAAAGGAATTAGATGCAGTCAGGGAAATGTTATTTGCTAGAAGTAATTGCTGAAGGTATTTCAGGAGGGTAAACAGTTGTCTTCTACACTGTTCCTCAGGGGCAAAAAAAAGGACTACATGTTAGAATCGTAATCTATTTCACAGTTCCTCCCACGGCACTAGCCCTGCTATCATACGAATACAAGTCTACACTACAAAAAAAGTGGTACAAGGGCCTCCAGTATCCCTTTAAGCGCTTCTGTTTTGCTACATGTAGATGAGGTTTCAACAGTTTTAATGAATTCCATATAAGATACGTAAGATTAGATTCTGTACATATCATTTGTGTGTGTGCAGAAGCCTTGCTCAAGGAAAGGCTACCTACACCTTAGGAGTTTGGAAACACACTCAACATATCACACTGTATGTACATACACACTTCATACATTACCTATCAATACTGAGATGAGATGCCTTGTGGTAAAAGTAATGTATATACTCATCGACATTCTTCATGCTTCACAATGAGATGGGATATACTTATCATGCTTTAGTTTCAACTACAGCTCCAGGCATGCCAGAATTTTAAGACAAGAGCATGAATTATATTAAATATGAACACGCAGACTCCAGTTACTGTAAGAAAGATCAGTAACTTGGTTCCTTCAATGAATAAAGTGCTGTGGTCAGTTCTGGAAGCAGTGGTGCAAAAGTAAAACTGACAAAAACAAGTAAAGAAGCCTCATACTATGTGAAAATTTGTTTAAGTGTGAAAGGAGTGCAAAGGGGCAGATTCATCCCTTGCAGATACAAGTCCAGGATACAGAATTCCCAATTCAAATTTCTGAAATAAAATAAATAATAGGATATTTGAGTGTAATTAAAGATTCATTATTGAAAGCGGGACCCAAGATGCACTCTCTAGAATGAAGCAATGTAGGATGAATCTGGCACGGAAGGGTTCATTTCAGTCACCTTTGTAATGAAAATTATAGTCAAGACTATGACTTTCACAGACAAATACAGAAGAAACTATTTGAACTATGGTTCAAACTATTGCCACAGCAAGGGCAGTATAGACTGCGATAATGCATGGAAGAATCTGAGAGAAGACAAAAGAAATGCCCCACTGAGTCAGAACTATGGTCCATCTAGTCCAATATTTTGCCAACGGCAGTAGGAGAAATACCAGTAAGGGACTGAACACAAATCTGGCCACTATCTGTGGACTACTGGCCTCACAGTCTCCCAATATCCACAGCTATCCTAACTTAGATGGCAGAAATACCCACTAGCTGCTAGCACCAGCTGGTGAAATTGTTTTTCCATCATTTTATCCAATCACTGTTTCAACTGGCTAGGACCATCTGTCTCAAGAAGCTGTGAAAGCAATAAAACCCAAAAGTTCACCACTCCTGATGGAAAAAAAGCTCCCATCTATTTAAAATTCATATCCTCTTAATTCCAGCATTTGCACCATGGTTCTAGCATTGCAAGGGTCACAAAATGACAATTCTACACTTATCTTCTTCACTGCCTTCATGACTTATAACCATCAGTTACATCTCCCGACCTTTAGTAACTCAACAAAATAATTCAGCTATCAACACTTTAACACTGTGAGCAATCAGCAGTGCATCATGGAAGGACTCTGCTCAGCTACTACCAAAATACTGCCATGCCCTGACAAGCAGGACCTCCCTTTTGTTAAGGAAGAAGCAATACAGCTCTTGGGTCTACTCAAAATATCTTCTCTGTTCTGAGACAAAGAATCAATGAACACAGGTTAGAACTTAGAAATTAGAACTTGTTTGGAGGAAAAAAAAAAAAAAGAAAAAGGAAGTCCAAGTCTTCCATCTGCTAAGATTCTGAGAATTGGTGAGACTGAAAATTAAGTCCACAGAAAGCTCTAATCAAAAGGTTAATGAATATACAAACAAGGCTCCAGGGTCAGGGGTATTATTGTTTATGAACACATTCACTCATCAATGTAACTCCGGTCTGGAAAAGCATTTCCTTAAACTTCAGCACACTGACAACTCTCTAAACTCTTCCTTGGGGCTGATAGTTATTATCATGCACATTCACCAACTCTTGTCTACAGACATGCTCTTTTATTTCTAGGCAGTAGAGAAGACATGAAATGCATTTCTCCATTGATATCTGAAAAGTCCTCTCAAAAAGTTCAAATGTAAAATTAGTGTGAAAACCATGACAGGACACATCCAGGCCAGTTTGCTTGAAGTATGACTGATGTTGAATGGGAAAATTACAGTCTAAGTATTACCTAAGTATGCAAGTCTGTGCAACATAACCAAATGACATAGTTCTCACCAATGCAGCAAAACTTGCTCTCACCTCCAATTGTGGTATCAGTTTGACTGGGCACCACTTCATTTATCTTTGTGCTGAACAATACTGCTCTCCTGAATGGCAGAATTTCTGCAGCAGATGGCATTTAGGAGGAAAATGTGAAAGGCGTAGTCAGGGTGAATGCTGAGCGACCACTGTTTTCATTCAAGGAAAAATGCACCTATATCAAGAGGTTTTCTCTTGAAAACCCATTTTTGTTAATAACTTTTTTTCCAGCACTGGGAGGAAGAATTCTATCTCCATGCCAGGAACTGACAATGGACCTCATCCACAAGCTTGCAGAGAAGAACCTAGAGTGTAAAGTAATTTTAGGTCTTCGTTCTTCATCATGAGTGTTGTGGTGATAAGGTAGATCTTGATTTCAGTTTTCCTTATCAAAGAAGTCTGTAAGTTAAACTATGAGACAGCTCAAGTGGCTGATGGTTATGGAAGAGTAACTTGTCCCAGCACCCTATGGATCTCGTAAGAGTGGAACAGCAATACAATAACTACATAAATGCCACCTGCCAAAGCCCAGGATCTGTTACATGACGGCTGCAATCAGTCTTGGGCTACTCTCACAAGAACTGACGGATGGTACTGAGGATCACAGTGAAATTTTATGTTCAGATTTGTGACCTTTAATCTTCTCACAGTGGTAAGGCAGTCAGCAACAAAAAAATTTACTTATCACTGACAATGGGACTACAGATATCATTAGGGAAGCTCTATGATATCAACAAGGGGCAAAGAGTAGCTATGCAGCTTCTTGCTTCCATTACAGTTGTGGCACCAAGAACCTTGCCAAAGCCAGTGGCTGCTCCACAACTTGGAAACATGGCAGAGCTGATCCTCATATGTCTCTCGTGACATTCCCAGCACTACTGTGCTTCTCAGTATAATACAGAGGAATGGCAACTGAGGAAACAAGTTCAGCAACAATGAGTCTGTGTGTGAGGTCTGGTAGAAGATCACATTTTGTGAGTTTCTGGCATTATGAACAGCAATTGCAGTCCAAAAAGCTCCATACTTAACAACCAGGCTGGCAGAAGTGTAACACAAATACACCTGTACAGAATGCAATGAGCAGTATGAAAATTTGTGGATGTACAGATGTTTTTCAGATAACTAATTCTTTAGCTCTCTTAGCTCATCAGAAGATTTTTTTTTTCTTGCTGGAGGTTACACACTGAGGGCCTCCCTCAAAAAAATCTTCAACTATATTGTCTAGGTTTCCTGCAGTAGTATCTGTCACATAGATTCCTAGGCTTTCTGATGCAAGGTCTGTGCTACTGCTTTAACCAAGAGATGTACCTGGACTTTTAGTTTTTTGTGCTTGAGGGCATACACAGCAAAGGGTTTGCAGTTAGTAATGTTTTCCTGGAATGCAACTGTCTTCCAGACAAGAGACAAATCACAGCACCCACTATTTGTTGAACAGCAACAGTGATTAATCAGTGCAACTTCAAGAACACCACTCTGTTTAAATGAATGTTCCATATAGAAAATGATGTGTGTTTTCAAATACATACATACTTTCCTAGAGAGTTTTCTAGCAGAAACAAAATTCTGCCAGTGAAGCTAGAAAACTTAAAAAATGTGCACCAGCCCGTCATCCCAAAAGCAAGAGACTTCTACCCAAGCCACAAGATTCCTGAGCATAACTGAAGCATTTCAACACTCTTCTACCCCTTATGCAACATGAACAAAGGTGAACCACAACAGTGTGGCGTTCCCATCATCACAAAAACCCCTACTTCACACCTTTTTCTGTTTCCACAGTATCAATAACATTCAAACTGTGTCAGCCTAACACAGCACAAATAAGGAATCAGTACAAAAAAAGGAAGGTGGTGTTGTGTATTCCACAAACATGTTTTCATGAAAATTTCTGTAAATGTAAAGTCACAAAACCAGAGAAGATATGAATTCACCTAACAAAAACCAAACACTACTCAGGCAATTCAGAAGTTAATTCACATTTAGCCCAGCATTTTTCACTGGAAATTCAACAGTTATGTCCTACTTTAATGTGGAAGAAATTTCAAAACTAAGATAGGCCAAGCCACGCAAGTATTTTCTTTGCAATGGTTATTTCAGTAAGTATGATGAGGAAAAAGGTCCAGCACATCTATCCTAAAGCAGGGACACAACCCCTGCCCTTAGGTAATACCTGGAGGCCAGCTGGCATTGCTGGATTTACTTCCAATCTTGTTTGTTGGTGGAGATTTGGCAGGTAACCAACTATCACTAGCAGGGCCTGCATGGCTGCTGAGCGGGTCGCCCTGGATTATGTCAAACTGGTTGTAGGGCGATCCTCCACGAGCCTTCCCAGGGGGCACTATTGCACCTGCAGCATTAAAAACATACATTTACACTCGGGAAAGGTTGGCATTTTCAGGAATATGATATATTAACACAAAAACATTTAAGATGCATACTGGTGAGGCAAGACAGTTTCATCTAAACTATTTCGCCTCCGGCAAGATGATCCTACAAGAGCATTGCCAAAATTCCACTTCTCACCATTTTTGTGCATATTGGCATCTTGTGAAGCCACAGAGGGTAGCCCTTCCATCATAGTCCATTGCTTAAAGCGAGATTCTGTTCCAGCCTCTTTCCCTCCCACCATGCCATAATCCATGCCACTTGAGCCAAAGCCTGCAAAACAAACAAAAAAACCCCCATTGTCATCTTCTGTTTTGTTTTTAAGCATCTTTAAATGGGGAGTCATTGTAATCATAAGAGGTGGGAAAAAAAAATCAACAACAGCAAAGGGTATGTTCGAGGGGCATCTTCCAAATAAGTGTGTTAGGTCAGTATGCCAGGATATGTTTTCTTCTTAGGTTTGTCTTCTTCCCATGTAATGAAAAAGAATTCAATTTAATTCAAAGTTGACACTTGTCATAACCTTCACTCTAATGCTTATACATAAATGACTCATTTCTGGACACAGACATAAGTGACTATCACCATATTAATAAAAGGGAAGCTACAGGCAATGCACCAAACCTCCTTCCACAGAGCACTTACCACCTGAACCGTATCCAGGTATCTGCCCTTTGGTCTGTAAATCTGAGAGACCCACATTCAAAGGATTGGGTACCATGCTGTCTAGATGTGGCTTAGGCCCAACAGGGTGGGATGGCGAATGCTTCATGCCAGGCTGCCTCTGCTGCTGCTGCTGGAGGGCACTCACCATACGAGCAATCTGAAATGGAAAGAAAAAAACGCTTCATCTATACTACAATGTAATGCAGATTCCAGTAAACACAAAGAAACAGTGAATTAGAGGAGATCCAAAAGATTCTGCTCTCCATAAAGTGCAACGTGAAGAGAGCAGATGACATCACTGAAGTCAGCACCATCTCTACTGCAGACTGCATTTCCCCAGCACACTTCATACATCATATGACTGACAGAAACAGTGCCACACACCTGTTGCTCCTGCTGTTGTCGCACAGCTTGAGATAACTTTCTCTGGCTCTGTAACAGCTGTTGCTGCTGCTGCTGCTGAAGGAGGAGCTGACAAGCCTACAAGATAAGTGGGGGTGGGAAGAGTGAAAAATAAAGAGCTCATCAAGAGAAATATAATTGCCAGGAGCTATTCAATAGCAAACGCTTTGCTCAGAGCTTAGGTAAATTGTTTCTCATTCCACTCACTCAAATAAAATGACAATGAATGCATTAGAAGAATACCACGTTCTTCACTTAAATGTTTCTAATTTAACACAGTGCAACAGAATTACTCGTACCTGCTTTATTACCATCACTATGACTACAAGTCTGAAGAAAACATCATTAAATATCAACAAACAACTGCTTTCTGTACAAAAACATGGCTTAGAGTCATTACTAACTCACCGTAATCCACAATAATTACATGGGCCTATCTGGTTTATCGGCTGCCTTCTAGCAGGACTTTACTGCCCCATATAAGAGGGAATACTTGTACAACATAACATCAGTAGAACAAAACAGAATTAGAAAAAGCATAAAAAGAAAACTCTTTCAGCAGACAATGTGCAAACAGTCTTGTCTCACAAGATTAGTAGCTACTTACTAATTGAAACTGGGGAATCTGTGGAAGCTGGCTCAGCATGGCAATCTGTTGTGGAGAAAGCTGGGGGCCCATATTGAAAAGACCAGGATTCAAGCCACTGTTGGGAAACTGTTTGAGCATGGAGGCCGAAACCTGCATGGAAACCAGTTACATATCCTGAACACACTGCTATGAGGAGAAGATCATGAAGTACAAGAAGTTCTATATAGGAACAAGTATGACACCAATCTTCAATGGTGTTCTGGGAACGACATTACAGATTTATTAACACATCACATTTAAACATGCACAATCTATAACTTGGGCAGAGTGAATACCTCACTTGATTGACAGTATGCAGTATTACATGTGCAGATGCAGACACACACACAAAGGTTCCTCCTCCAACCCATTAGGTGCTAGAGACTGCACTAAATTTAAATGCTGATATATATGCAGCTATCCAGTAATCACAGTACTGCATTATCACATTAAAACATACTGCTTGACAAGGGAAAAGAAAGGCATTCAGGCAGTCACTGGAGCAAAGAAACAGCGTCTCACCGAAAGAGTTAATCTCTTTGTACATTGAATAAGATATAGTAAAAGACAGGAGTAGGTGGAGAAGAATCCCCCCATTTCCCTCTGCATTATTGGAGAGTTACAATTCAAGAGAATCTCAAGAATTGTTCACCAAGTCCAAAGCAAAAGGTAAACTTGTGCATTGGGAGACCCTGAGGTTTTAAGATTAAGCTCTACAATGTAAATGTAACATGTAGCCCCTTCATTAACCACTCCTTTGGGCGGGACAGGAAGCACAGGATAAGACTACTTAAAATTAAGCAATCTGTCACACTTCAGAAACACTTTAAGCTTTCACGTTTATTTATTCTTTTTAAAATACTTTGCAAAAGCCTGTATAAGACAGGATTCCCAAATCCACTTTTGAGGTTTAAAAATACTGGCAGCGAGCGTTTACCATCAACTGCCTTGGAATAAGATAGAATGCTAATGCTTCGGCACTGAATTTTAAGCGCTTTCATTATGAACTTTAATGATTTTATCTTATTTAATTTTTCCATTTCTTTATATCAAGTTGAGACTAAGATAGGTGTGTAAGTAACCTCAATTATTTGCTCTGAAAGCTGTAGCTCTACCTTCACAAGTAATCAGTTGCTATGAATTCCTTACCTGGGGAGAAAGGAATTGGGGAGGCACTTGCGCCCGGATATTGGGGGAAGGATTTAGTGGCTGCACTGGTGTGTGCATGCCCCTCGATTGTGCTGTGCTGTTTCCAAACAAACCATGATTGCCACCCTATAAAATCAAAGCAGTAGTGAGAAGATGAATCTTACAGGATAATGTATTTCTGTGTTAGTAACTACATATCAGTAACAATGAGCCAAGTTACTGACTGAAACAGAGTTCCCTCAAAATTACAAACATTTGGCTAAAATCAGTAATATTCTACCTAGGTTAAAACCACTGTACTACATTTTTGAGATGCAGGTTGTTTCTCCTCTAACACTGAAGGGTCATGCTTATACTTACGTCAAAACATGACAAATCTAATGTTGTAACATTTTGCACTTTACGTACTGGGAAATGGAAACTTGGAGTACAAACAACAAACTAAAAACTCCATTCCATTGGCTTAAAAGTATGGCAAGACTGTGTCAACAAGTATTCTGGTCCCCCATTTTAGAGAAGACAGGTACTCTTCCTGAGCAGGTTGCTGAGATATCACTCACAAAGCTATTAATTCTTCTGCAGGCCTTTCATTAATTGAAATTTTAATTCTAAAATAGTATTAAAAATTTTGCTTCTGCCATGAAAACTTCAACATTCTGGGTTTGGGTATTTTCCTTCCCCTTTTCTCCCACTAAATTTGAAGAAAATTTTCAAGTGAGAAAAAGAATTGTGTTTTTTTTTCTTTCTGTTCTTTATTTTCTAACACAAGAATACTCGCTGTTTGACTTTTTAAATGAGAAGTATTTACTGATTTATAAGCAACTTCTGTAATAAACCCTAATGCACGAAAAAGACCCAAGAAAATTTGTGATTATGTTTCATGATTCCAGCCTCTTCAGCAGATTTTTTTGGTACCATTTTTCAAAAAAAGTGAGAAGAAATGTTATAAACAGTCTCCTATACTAAGACAGCGACACTCTCTTGCTTCTAAAAGCTGAAACTCACACTCCAAAGCATCCTTACCTGCCATGAATTTGTCTTTTCAGTTTCAAGATCCTCAGAATTTCCCATCTCCTGCTGTCTATCAGGATGTCTGCGACCCTCAGATATCTGGGTTTCTAAAGAGTGTATTTTCCACTCCTCAGCCATCATTCCCCATTCTACCTGTCCATGCCAGCATTGCTGCACCCTATCATTCAACACAAGTCCATCATTCTTCCAAACCAAGATTGTGCAGGCCTTCATTTAAACCCTTCCTTCCCTTATGCACCAGCATTTCATAAACCCTATGACAATACTGTGCATAATACTACCATTAATACTGTGTACCTCTGCTATCCTTTTGCTCAAACACAAGTCTCTCCTCCTGCTTCTACACTGGCAGCATGATGGATTGCCTCATTCACCTGCATCCCCCTACAATTAAGTATCTTCTCTTTAAGAAGCAACTCGTAAGTATGCAGGAAGACAAACAAAAAACCCCAAAAGACAAGAGGTTTTATTCTGCAAAGAGCCAGCTGGAGTCAACTACACATTAAAATTTCTGAGAGGCCTTAAAGCCACAGTTACACTTTCAGACCTCTCTGTAAGAGTTCTGCACACTCAGATCAAAAACATGCCTGCAAATTTTGGACTTAATCTGATGTTCAACACTGTGTCACATAGAAACAGAAAGACAACACAAAGAAACACCATCATGTTAGGCATATGACTACATAAGCTAGACCAGCTGCAATAATTAGATGCTATTCTTTCATTTCCTAGTACTCCTAAAATATTTTCTTCTAGAATATTGCAAAACATAATAGCCAGAAATTCTTCCAAACTGTAGTTAATCACTTAACTCCCTCCCCACCATTTCCCTGTACACAAAAATATTGCTACTTAAAGAATTTAAAAATGATACTAAATCAATCCTTTGAAATGTGAGGAAGAGAGAAGGGAACAGGCACAATGCTAAATCACGGCAACTTTTTACAGGAACATTTCTACATACAAGGTGAACATTTCTACATATATTAGTGTGGAGTCTGCAAAAATTCAATGTTGGGTTTGATGAGGCAAATCAACAGCCTCTAACTAGGTTTTAAGCCAGCAACTAAAATAAAGGATACCATTAACTTCATAACTTCTGAAAAGTACATCTACCTGATGTTGAACTGCAATTTAGGAAGAGGCCAACAAAAGCAGACAGAGTATGTTCTGACGCTAGAAACCAAAGTGGACTCAGCTTGAGACATCTGAAATTTCCATTAACAATTTTAATCTATTCAGCAGAAAAACAAATGCAAGCAACCAACTAACCAGGATTAAGCCCAGGTTGCAGCCTTATACCAATGCATCTTATAAGGTCGCCTGCTTACTTGTCTAGCAGCGAAGTTTTGGGGACTGAGCCCTGAGCCGATTGCCCCAAGGCCGACGTTGGATAGTGTGGAACCAGAGGGAGACAGCTTGTAGCTGGGAGAAGGGGAGAAGGGAGAGCAGGGAGCCTCATCCCCAAGGCACCCATCTTGATTGGAGAAAGGCAAAGTCAGCTGAAGCAGCAGTTAGCCAACAGCAGCAGTTGGTTAGTGAAGCAACAGAATGCAAGAGGAGAGAAAGAGGGACGGTGAGTGACTAGGAAGAAGCAAAGTTAATTTGTAATAGCAGTTACAAGGACAAAACTTCTGATTCAAAATGATTACTTGACAATTAAGATTTTGGTCCAAGGAGATAATCTTAAGTTTTCTTTTTAAAAATACATTTTGATCTCTCATGAAATTAGTTTCTGATAGTGGCTATTACCACTACAGAAGCGAACAAATCTGGAATGAATTCCTAATGTCAGCACACACCTACCAGTGTAATTTGTTAGGAAACGCATTAGCTTTGCTCATGGTGTTTATTAATTATGCCACCAGAGGGAGTCGAAAAAACTGCTTTTTGGCTTGTTATACCAAAATGGAGGAGTCAAAAAATTCCTAGACAGTTAACACGCCTTCAGAATTTTTAAACCAAATTTGTTTTCCATTTCACATGTGATGAAACTGTATCTAAAAAAAACCAAAAACAGTCCTAGAGCGTTCTGAATCTATTGGACACTCTCCAATTCATAATGTGAAGCAATTAATATTTGATAATAACAGTGAAAGCTCCTGTTTAAAATAGAAAAAAGAAACACTACCATAACATACAACAGATGTCACAGAAAAACAGATGTCATACAGAAGCTTACAGTACACGGACATAGAGCATAAGGGGTTGTGGAATTTAGAAAGGGTGTTTCCAATAAATGCCAGACACGAAAGAAGAAAAAATTCGGAAGACTGTGATTACTTATATTTACTTAGAGCTCAACCAATTTTTTTACAGTAGATGACTGTAGTTAGTAGCCAAAAGAATCATCATGATGAAAGCTATAATGAATTTCATTGCTACCCGTAGTTTACCCTTCCAAGAAAAAAGGAATTTCTGTCTACATAAAAACAAGTCTATTCTAGAATAAAAAACCAAACTCTCTCCAATTTAATTTGCCTATGCACACCTGACACGTGTTTTATACAAACATTCATTCTACCAATATAACTACCCCACACCTTTTATTACTGAGCTCATTCAGGGTTATTCAACTTTAAGCACCTGTGGAGAACTAGGGTAAAAATGGATCTTAAACACAGAGGTTGATATTAATTTATCTAAAGATATTTCTCTCACCTTCTCAAAATAAGGCCCACTATCTGTGGTTCCCATGTCTTTGGAATTAGGTGGACGGAACCCAGATCGATCCTTTCTCATCATATCATTAAAATCCCCGAGATTCACAGCTCGTTTATCTACCTCAAACTTCTTATCTGGGAGACCACCTGTAAAAGAAGAAGAAATTAGTGCAAATAATCTACCATGTTTCATTACAGCAGGTTCACAGCCATGGAAACAGTCTCTAAGATCAGGGTATAAATTACATCTGTCTTATAATTTAGCATAGCTACAGTTGGTATTAAAAGTGTTGCAAAATTAATGTAGGAAGTTCCATTTAACACTGAACATGCCAATTTACTTTATGGAGTTTAATGTGGAGTATTTCTCACAATTTATGTACAGATATAAACATACACATTTCCACTAATTATATTAATTAATACCTAGTTCTCTATGTCTCCCGAAACCTGCACTGTTATTTTTTGGGATTCTGTATGTAGCAATACCACTATTTAAGTTCTCCATGTATGCTACTTAGCCTCTGCTGATTTTGACACTGAGAAATTTTTTGAGATAATTTGAAAAATTTGGTCATATGCACATAATCTGGTCAAAATTCTCCTACAATCACGTGAACTTAACTCTTGAACATAAGACATCAACTGGTATATTGTAACTTCAGACAGAAAACCCTCAGCCTGTACACAATAGCACAATCAGTAACACAGACACTTCTCAAACACCCTCTAAAGTCTCCTGCCATTGTTTAGTCAGTAACCTGGTGGACTATGAGACGTCAATAACAGATGACCAAACTGAAATGTACACGGTGAAGAAGACATTGGCTTTCTCTAAAAGCTTTATCAACAGTTGAACAGCTGACTGGAAGAAGCTTTCTACCTTGCACACTGAACTGTTACCAAGGAATAATTTTTTTGGTCATATGTGGCACCTGTAAGCTATTGGATGCAAATTGCAATGTTTAAATAGATGGAAAACATCTTTGTTTTAAAATATGTGATAGAAACGACCTTTACAGATATTTTTAGTTTTAAAGAATACTGTTTAGTTACTAATGCAAATGGTCTTCCCAAAAACAATTTTAAAAACATGTCAGCATAATTAACAAGAAAATCTGTGACTTTTCCAAATGAAGTTGGAGATAGATCATCTACCCTACCCCTGACAAAACACTAAGCCTTTATCAGAGCAGACAGCTAATCACTTTAACACCTTCAAGACAGCGTTCCCTGAAAAAGCTTCTCAAATCCAGCATCTCTTCTTAATGTCCAATCCTACTCTATTAATCTTCACAGCTATTCTACTGCCAAAAAGCTATGAAACTGACCACTAATTGCATGGGTTTTTCTTACCAGCACAGCTTTCAAAGCTGATTCAGCTTCAACCTCTCAGATGCCTCCAACATCATTTATCACAAAACAATTGACAATTCACCTACATATCTTAGCTTGTAACTGGAGTCATACTGACCTGGATGAGCTTGCACTTCTCTGATCCCTTTCTAATGTATCCTGAAAGCTACAACTGGCTCTGCAAAAGCAGTCACGAAGTGTCAGGCACAGCTCAGTGCTGTCAATACCTACATCAAACCACTGCACACAATGCCAGCAATGTGCTACTAAAAGGCTCATGTGCTTTAATTCCACACAGGAAGCCCTGGCCATTAGCTGCCTGAAAAGAAACTGAAAGCGAGGCATAGTTGCATCACTGTCTAAAATGAAACTGGGTCAATGCCAACACAAGATGACTAAGCCACAGAAACACTCTTCTGTCTCTCTGGTTATCCTGATGATCCAATCAACTCCTCAAACATTACTGAATGATGCCTTGTAAAATACAGAGAGCGTCAAAAGAGCACCTCTGAAGGCCTGAGGCACAGATTTGCATGTCACTTAGTGCTGAGGCAGCTGCTTAAACTTCAGTGTAAACAAGGCCTCACAGAGAGATGATTGCATTCCTTTATCCCATTCACAGAAAATTCAAATGCAACCTTGAAAGGTGTCCCGTGAGTCTTGGCTTTTGAACCTGTCAGCTAAAGCTATAAATAATGCAGAGGGCTAAAGAATAGCTTTACCTTATGTAGTACCTGACAATTGTCAAAATGTGGAAAGTTTGAATTACCATCTACAGTAGGCAAAAACACTTGTGAATGAATAAATATGAAGCCCTGAATTCTCTACATGCAGAAACATAGAACAGGTTAGAAGTTAAACCATCTTCATAAAAAAAAAAGACCCCATCAATCAGTTCTTGGATTTTTCCCACTGTTAAGAGTTGAGAAAAACATTGTGAAAAAATGCAAAATCAAACAAGGACTTGGAAGACGATGTTCACTCTCTAGTGTGGAAAAAAACTTCTATTAAGTACCTCTCCCCTGCCACATGCACAGAGCTTAAAGAAGAAAAAGAAATATGAATTCCATGCAAAATTATATAGTATGATCCTGCACTGGGAAGTAGGAGACAAAATGTTGCTGAGCAAAGTTACCCAAAACATTTGCCAACAAGAGACTCAACATAGTGAAAATAGATACACCCAGTGGGGTAACCCAAATAGAGAAAACCATTTGAAACACTTTCTACTTGAGCACAAAAAATGTTTTAAAAATACTGATTTTATACTTTACCATAAATGTACATCCTCCAAGTCTACTGAGCAACCACACGCACTTAGATATTCAGGTGTTTCATCTGAATGCAACAAGTTACAGCTTTGTAACACATTAACAATAACCAGCTACAGAAATTACATGAGTCAACAGAAATTTTAAATTAATTTCTCAGTATTTGAGAATTCTCTGATCTGCAGAGGTTTTAACTGATACATTAAAAAAATTGACAAAGGTGACTGTCAAACAGGGAAAAGAAAATACAAAATATTAAGTGGTTCTGACAAGCTATTCTACTATAGGCAAATTTAGTATCTCAGAACTTACAGAGTAGGAGATATTTCAATGGGGAACAAAGCTATATCCCATTTTCAAAGTAGACAAAACTATCCATTAGAGATTTGATAGAAGAAGAAAAAAAGTACATCTGCCTCAGACATGTTATTGATTCATCTCTTTTCTGTCTTGGTCAGTAAATGGAAGTATTACTCTAGCACTTGAAACAAAGGGAACACACTCTTCAAACAAGGAGACTGAGACCACTGTAGTGAGAATTGCTGACAGTGCATGATGGTAAGAGCCAAGGTGCTCCAAGCATACCAAAGCCAAAGTTTTCTTCAACATATGTAGTCTCCAAGCACAGATTTAACTCTGCATTTATCCATAAACTAGGAAAACATCATGCTGGCAGTTATCTGTCAGAAAAAAACCATGGTTGTCTTGAGTGAAAACCAGCTGCAGAACAAGCCTACCTCACAAGTAAGTCCAACTTTCAAAGTTCAGAAGTAGACCTTGGCTGAGCAAAACAGCTTATAGCTTTCCACAAGCAAATGCCATAAGCAACAGGAGCAAAACTGCTAAATACAGAAGTAACAGAAAAGCCTACAAAGATCTGTTATGCTCTCAGTCTTTGAAACAGAATACAAGCCATAATAAATGGCTCTACCTAGGATTAAGGGATGCCACCATTAATGGGCACATTAAACTTAGAGATGTGCAACATGTCAAGGTAAAAGGGTGCCTTTCTGCACCCTTTCACAGGATATTCTGAGCAGCAGTCACCTCCTCAGAAGCTCTGACAGCATTAGGGTCCTTGAAAATTCCAAGGGATCCTTAATTTGGAGATAAAGAACTAAGAGAGTTATAACCAACATAATCCAGGCTACCATCATCTTCACTTCTATAGGCTTAGATCTGTTTTTTACCAGCAGCATCTGAAGGCAGGTGAGAACTGAACACCCATGAAGATGACTGATCTCCACCTAGACATTCTTTAGAGAAGCATGATAAAATCAGAGCCTGAATTCTAGAGAGGATGCATGAGGCCAAACTGGAGATATCAAAAAACTGTTACCTTTCACAAAATTGTGTCATACCATATAAATAAGCATTTTTATCATCTCTTACTGAGATCCTTAACTACTTCAGAGGAACACAGCAATTTTGGGAAAAATGAACAACTGAATCCTCTATGAAGTGTGACAGGAATTTAAAAATGCAATGGATTCTAAGCTGAGAGATACTGCATCTGGTCTGGATTGTATTGGAATACCAAATCCAGACCTGGTATTAGATGCAAGTACGTCTTGACCATCACAGCTCTACCTTCGGTACCACGCAGCTGATGAGGCTTAAGCTGTGTAGCAATTGTGGTGAAGCCATACAGAACATAAAATCTAGTTCTACTGAGAAATAATCTGCAATAGCCTGAGGCATGTAACTGAAGACATGAATGATAGATGATGATTTTTTTCCCCTCACAGCACCTCCAGGAAGCTGTAGTAAATGGGATGTCCTACTGGCGAAAGGGAAAACAGTACTCTCCCACCAAAAAAATTTTCACTTTCTTGAAACAATAACAATGAATACAAACTTAAAAGATTAAAACAGTCTTAAAAGATGTCTCTGCCCCAAGTTATAGCTCTGCTCTGTACAGGTATACATCCCAATCTTGCACACCAGAGTCAAAGCTTACAGACAAGACAGAAGATGCATTTTACTCTATCCTTATGGTATGAGGAATGCTAAAACTAAGGATCAAACCCTTCCAGAGTACAGCATGTCATCCTTATAAAAATACTACATGTGATCTCACATTTCAAATGCACTGAAATTAAAATATACGCACCTACAGACAAGTCCATCTTACTGCCTGGAATGTCATCAGTTTGACTCTGGGGGAAAGAAAAACACAATTCAGTTCTGACTTTGATTCAGTGCTGAGAAATATTTCAAAAAGGTGGAATGCAGGAAGAACATGCTTGTGCTAATGAAAGTTTTACTTTAAACTAAAACTTAACACACGGGTTTCTGATGTCACCCTGGACACACCCTGCCTCAACTCCCTAATGCTGTGTGTGGCAAGTTTACCCATGTGAAACCAGACACCCAAATTCAGCAATGGAGAAAGATGGACACAGAGCTGCTCCATAAATGAACCTCTGGCCTCGTGTTCCAGTGGTCGAGTGACAAAACACTGAAAATAGTGGCCAAAATGATCCTCGTGACCTGTCATGCCATCAAATCTTGAAATGTGCTCCCATGAGATTCTTCAGTTGGCAGTGCGGGACAGGGTGTTCCCACAGCTTTCAGAAACATCTACTGTTAGCAAACTGAATTAGAGCTTGGGAGCCAAAAGACATTGCAAACTAATCCTAAGCATGTCAGTGTCAGCTTGTGCAGCCCTGGAGTTCTCACATGAACTCTGTATTGTTATCTTCTGCTAGCCAGCATTACATAGCATTCTTGCTTCACAGGATGACAACTGGTACAATATTCTGCAAAATATTTTACAAATTAGCTTGTCAGAAGTTCCTAAAAAATTATATATAATTATTTTTTAAATACTTCCCTACAGCTCTGGCTTTTTCTCAGTGATGCAATGTTTGTTTATTTACATTACCAAACAATCTTTACTTATGGATTCATAATAAGCCCTTTTTTTTTTTCTAAAAATACCCTGCTGTACCTTCAAATGTAAATTCAGCCAAGACAGACACAGAGCTGTAAATCTCCTTTTCTGATAGGTGGCTGAGATTCAGAATGAATACTCTGGACTTATCACAGATGACTGACACTACAGGCAGGAGCCTCTATCTTGACTGTTCTAAATAGCATATTATGAAAGTAAAATTTTAAAAAACCCAAACCCAAAAACAAAGCAACAAAAAGCCACCCCACATCAAAAAGCAACAATCCCCCCATCCCAAAACCAAACAAACAAAATAAGAAAACACCTATCCTCCTCCCATATCTATTACTTGCAAGGAGACTGTAACCTCAGATCAGGAGCTATTATAAAGCAGCTTTAGGAATCAAAGTAGATTTGGGGTTTTTCTGAGAAGCCATTCTGAGCCAGCTACTACAGGTATTATAATCAACATCCCAGCACAGCAGATGCAGATAAATAAATGTGAAACAGTTGACTTTTTTACTTATTTAAAGCTTACAGCTTTTTCACGAAGTTGGACTTTCTTTTTAAAAAAATCTACTTACTAGCAAGCCCATATTTGAAAACTGTTTGGATAAAGGGTTCATCCACGAATCACTATTTCCTCCTTTTAATGCGCACTGGAAAAAAAAAGGACAAAAATACTTTTAAGAAACTTCTTGATTCCTAGAATTCTCCTCTATCCTTGAGATGTGCATGTTTAAAATGAAAATTCTGGTATCAGAGAAATTAATCTCCTGAAAAAATTACCTTAAGTATGTACATGTTTGGAAACATTTACCAAATATTGTGTCTTGTACAGTTGCTCACTGTTAGGTATTCCAAACTGTTTGAACATTATCATGTACAATGTTTATCACACCTTCAGTTTCATTCTGCAATCTGAAAAGCTTTGTGAATATTGTTTATTTTTTCCTCTGTTACAGTTTAATACATTCTTTAAACCAGTACATAGAGAGGCAGATTTCTTCCTTGCCTTTCTTCCCTTGGTGTGTCTAGCACAGGCACTGAGCTGACCAGGATCTCTCTCTGGCCTCAGTGTAATTTACAGATCATCAAAACCAATACTAACCCAGTTCAACAGTGAAAAAACCTTCAGCTGTTTTGGAGGCTAAAATAAAAAAAAAGCTTAAAGTGAGAAAAACGTTCCTGAGAAAAATTTCTGTGAAACAGGAATTGTGAAATTCCCTACCATACCAGAATAGTATTTCCACGTCTTAGGAAACTGCTCTGCCTTGCCTTATGAGTCTGCCCTACCTACTTCATGAGAAGCAGACACAGCATAGTCCTTCCAGTAAATACAGTAACCAATGTTACTGTACTAAAGAACTTCAATGCAAACAAACCTTAGAAAGAAATTTACTCAGGACTACAGCCAAGCTCCTACTCCTGTCTGAGGCCAAATGTCAACAGCAACAAACATGAGTCAGACATGAATCCAACAGTTGTTAGAAATAAGAAGTTCGTGTGCCAAAGGGACTGTGGAATCTAAACTTCAGCAGGCTATGCAAAAACAACAGCAGCAGCCTAACAGAAAGATGTGTCAGAAAGAGAAGAGAAATAGCCTTGGGATACTTATTTTCATTTAGTAATGGCTGTGCAGCCTTACAAACCAAAGGAATTTGACACCTACTGGAAAATTTATTAGTCACAACAGGTGTAATATATTAAAGCAAACCCTAAAACCTCCCTTTTTTTTTTACATTAGTTTAAGAGGCACCCTTCTCTAACTCTGCAAAACCTTCTTAAAAAATAGCTACATAATGCTATAACATCAGTCAGATTGCTTTCAGACAACACAGTAGTAATGAATCATTCAAGCATTTTACCTTCATTTGTGTTTTCTTTCCTCCTTGTCCCCAGCTTGTTGAGTTGTGGGAGGAACTGCTTCCCTGAGAGCCTGCTGTGTTCCAGACTCCTCCCTCCTCCTCCTCTTCCCAGCTGGAATGACGTGTTCCTGTCACTGGCCCATCACTCTCTCCCCAGCCATCTTGCATAGATTTAGAACCTTTAGAAAAAGAAAAAAAAAAAAAAAGGCTCAAAAGCAGTCTACAATACCATGCAGCTGGTGATGTGACACTGCAACATCAGCTGAGATCATCAGAATCCCAAAGGAACTAAAAAAAAAAAAAATTAAATAAAAAATGTGTCTTCACTCTAACAGCTATCACGAATCCCAAGACCCAAGAGATTTGGTGGCATGTTTGCGTGTCATGTTTTGCAACTCTTAAATTTCAAACCTTTAAAGATATAATAGCAATAGGGACCTCTTATACAGATACAGCTGCATTTAAAAGACAATCTATTATTTTCGAGTGCAAATGAAAGCCTTCAAAGCACACTCAAAAACCAGGGGTGCTGAATACTCACTCTGGTTCAGGTGGTTGACCCATTATTTCCTCTCTCACTTCAAAACCTTAATATGCCCCTTGCCCTACACTCTTCCACAAAATTACAGAAACAAACAACTTTCAGGAATAATAACTAAATAGAATCTGAAGGCAAGGACCTGACATTGTCCTCTGGTACAAACAACACCAAAAATAGTTTAATGCAAAAAAAAAAAAAACAACCCAAAACCAAACCAACAAAAAAACCAAAACAACAACCCCTCTAGTACAAATTCTATTCCTACCAGTGCTACTAAAGAGACTTACTAGCAGAGCTGTTTAAGTACAAACCCTTCTTCACTGTATCAGTTCAGACTTCTTCCTGTTGGCTTCTTCTTGTTACACTCTAGCATCATCACACAACTTGGAATTCTGACATTTACTGACAAGCCATCAGGAGCCCAAGTCCTCATCCTGTCCACTATCCAACTGTTCTTTGTGCACTACTTCTTAATCTGCACATTTATTCCCATATTTATTTAGTATTTATCTACTTTAAAAAAGATTTCCACCATCATCATCTCTTTTGTAGTAACTAATTTTTAGTTGTCTGGGGTTTGAGTGTGAAAATCAGGAATAAGGACATTTATATACATAGCATAAAATCTGAATATAAAAAAAGTCAGGAATTGCAATTAGTCTACCACAGGGATCTCTACCCTGACCATAATGAAAATAAGTACAGCAGCATTTTACCGTGGTTTAAGAGATACTTTAAAATCCATAATAAATAAACCCTCAGATACTTCAGAGGAAACAGCTTTTTAAAGTCTGTTCAATTGGGTACTAAAAACTGAGGGCTGCTTATGAACCATACTGGTTCAAGTGCAAAAAATCTACCTCTTGGCCCTTTAATTGTACGACTTACACAGAAAAGGCTACGTTAAAGCATATTATGACAGCAGAGTCAAGAACACAGTCTGGAAATGTTATACTGGGTAGTCTCTGCAGCATTAACTTAGTTCTGGTAACAGTGCTTAAATATATACTATGATACTACATGACCAGAAATTATTTTTCTGCACTGACAGCTCTCTAGAACTCTTGAACATTAATCTGGACAGGGATTTAAAGATGACTTGTCTGTATGAGACTGGCTTAATATTTTGCATTTGTTGAGTAAGGAGGTACCAAGAGCTATAGAACACAAATGAAATTTTCAAGATAAAAAAAAAAAGATATTACAGAAAACTGAATTTGTTCCTATTTCTGCCAGAATATTCTTAGGCAATGCTGGAAGAACTACATAAATGCACTTTTTTAAACAGGTGGATACCAATCTATGCTTCCTTCTTTGGCTCCAAACTGATTTTTTTTTTTTCCTTTTCTGATCACAGCTAGTCTGTATCCTGTCCCTAGATTTTGCTCTAGAGATGGGGACAACTCACATACAGAACAGCACATGCAGGTTGCAATTCTTTGGTTATGGCACACATGCAGTGTGTCATGGTAAGCGAGTGACAATGTATAGTCTTAAAAGACTGTATTAACCATTACCTAATCAACAGAATTTTCAACGGATCAGTTTCAGAAGTTCTTATTTTGGTCATATTTAGCTATCTTTTTGTAGATAAAAGAAGACAGCCATCTAAAATCAGCTTAGCATCCTCCAAGTGCCAAGTCTGTGCGGCAGGCATGGGAAGCCTGTCATCCACAAAAGCCTGCTATAATGATAACACTAAGGAAACAAAGCTTTTTTTGTTTCGGAAATGGCCAAATTATTTAGTTGTGGTGGGAGGAAGGGAGAAATGACCCAACAGCAGACTATTTGCACAGCACTTCATTTCAAACAATTACATGTTGCAAAAGCAACTTTTGGGCTTGAAACAGTTTTACAGTGGGCATTATCAAGTCAAGTTCAGTAACACTTGTGTATCATCAGTAGATCCTACAGGAAACTTCACATCCAAATGTTACTGACTCAGGCAATAACAATGCTTTTGTTTGATGTTTTTCCTTAAAAAGACTGAAATAAAAATTATACAAACAACTTACAGCATCAAGAATAATATCCACAAAAACTGGTAATACAGCAGAATTTTAACTTTGAAGTAAATTTTCAAAATATTTCACCATCTCATTCAGGAAAGACACTGTGATAGGCACTTAGGTTCTACTACAAAGCGCAGTTCTTAAGAGTTACAATTATTCTCATTTATATAATTAAAAAAATCCATTCAAAGCCAAGTTGCATTATCAAAGCATAGATAACCCTGTAATGGCCTCCACAGTGAAACTTCTCAGTACTGTGCAGGTCTTTTCCTGATATGATCAGAAAAAGTGACTTATGGTGTAACAAGCAGGCAGCGAGAGAAAAAGAGAAGAATAGGGGTTTCCTTACTGTGTTTCAGCACTTCCAGAGCTGATCATTTAACTGCTTAGTTAGGAAATTTTTTACTACCTTAAAAGACAAAGTTTCAGTCATTTACAAACACTTAATACTCATCATCAAAATCCTATAAAAACATTCAACGCTGCTTTTAGGTCTCCGGTAACAATTCCTCCACAGGTGACCTATGTCAAAAAGGCCACACAAACACAAAAAATCTCAAAGGCAATTGCAAAGAAACTGGTATCTGGCCTATACTCACTAGATTTCATGGTGTTTGGGGCGTTGGAAGGTGCATTCCCCCAGCCTGTAGTCGATGCTCCCGGATCATCTACTTCACCCCACCCGGGGCTGGTTTCATTTGGCTCACCCCAGGCGGACGTACCATTATCTGGAGCAGGTGGAGTGCTTTTGCTCCAGACTGCACAAAGGAGAAAGAGGTTTCATTACAGACCATTCAGACAATGAACTGTTTACTGCAGTGCAGCATCACGTCATTCATCTACTGCTTCATTCTTCTCGTTCTGTTTCGCAGGAGCGTGGGCGCAACAGAATCGACAATCACTCACAACAAACTGAGAGTGGGCACTAACATCCAGGGATGAAAAGGAAGAGAATGTTATGATGAGTAAAACTTTTCTCCCAGGTTAAATATGAACCCTACACCTAATACTGTCCTCCCATCTGTGAACTTTTGTGACTAATTACAAGCATCTAACTCAGGGGTTTTATATACTGAATAAAGCACATACTTGCAGTGCATATTAAACCAAGATAGTATTCTTTAAACTATCTTTGAGTCAGAGGAAAAGATTACATAACAATAACTTCATAATACATTTCCAGGCTATGTAACTTTTTCTTGTCCTTATTCCAAAGAAGAAAATATTTTTCCAAGTATTCTTTATCATACAGCAAAGCCAAACTTGACTAAAAAACTGTCACAGACGTACTCAATTTCAAGGGTTAACTGAGTGTTTCAGAGTAAAAGGTTTTTGACTAAAAATAAGTAAAGATTTCCTCCCCATTTCTCTAATAATTATATATAAGAAATGTTATTTAGTCCAGAGAAAGGGAAGCTCAGGGGGGACCTTACTGCTTTCTACAACTATGTGAAAGCAGGCTGTAGCCATGTTGGGGGGCAATCTCTTTTCCCAAGCAACAAGAAATAGGACAAGACGAAATTGCCTCAAGTTGCACTAGGGCAGGTTTCAGATGTATATTAGGAAAAACTTTTCACCAAAAGGATTGTCCAGCACTGGAACAGGTTGCCCAGGGAAGTGGCTGAGTCACCATCCCTGGAGGTATTTAAAAGACCTGCAGATTTTGCACTGAGGAGCACGGTTTCATCATGCACTAAGCAGTGCTGGGCTTATGAAGTTTATGGCTGGACTCAGTCTTAAAGGTTTTTCATTCTGTAATTCAACCTGTTCTTCAGAGCTCAAACTGAATATGCAGGTTTGTCAGCTAATATAAACATTTTCTTTTCCTGGCAAGGTGGCCAGTATTCAGATCAGTTACTGAAGCACAACAAGCAGAGGACTGATGGATTCAAATTTTAAAGACACTTTAAATACAGAACCAAATATTCAAATAAGAATTTGGTTTTCTTTATAGAATAAAACGATCACGAATTGGTGGCTACAAGCATCTCTCCTATGGATTAAGGTTACAGTCATACGTAGGAGCTTGCTGAAGAAAGGAATGAGACTACTACCTGATGCTTGTGATTTGCTAGTCATTGGAGTAGGCAGGCTCTGCTCCCGTGGGGCCTGTCCTCCTTGTGAGTTCTTGTCCCACAGATTCACATTCTTGTAGTTATAACTGCTCGGATCTCCCCATGCTGAAGTGCCATCATCAATATCCATTTTTCGACTGATTGACTGTGGAGAAGGTTCTTCCCAGCCACTAGGCTCCTCCTCTTTGGGGGCAGCTGGCTGTGGTCCGTTGTTCCAGTTTGGGTTTGGAGGCCGCCCGTTATTTGGAGTCTGGGGCGGTGGACCCCAGGAACCAGAAGACTCCTGCTGTTGCTGCTGGTGCTGTTGCTGCTGCTTGTTCCAGGAGCTGGGCTGTCGACCCGTCTCGTTCCATGTTGGAGTTCTTTTACAATCGTCCCATCCACCCTTTGAAGCAGAGCTTGTATTTGCACCATTACCCCAAGTTCCAATCTCATTTTGCCCACCTTCACCCCAACCAGACACTGGCTTGTTTCCTGCGCTTTCCCAGTTACTGTTTTTTGTTTGGTCAACTTCCTCTCCCCAACCGTTCTTTCCAGAAGACCATCCTTGATTAGTTTGCCGTCCGCCCCACCCCTGATCCTTACTAGAGCTGTCATTCCAAGAGGAAGATGATTTTTCTTCTTGTCTTCCTCCTCCCCAGTTAGAAGAATTGGAGTTCTTATAGTCATTCCATCCTCCAGTATTTTTGGGGTCCTTCCACTCCGTTGGGGTTGAGAGCTCACCCCATCCAGACTTGTTTTGATTGCTTTGGCTGGGTACATCGCCCCAGCCCCCTGAGTTCTTTGTCTGTGTGGCAGAGCTCTCCCACCCCTCAGTTCCTTTATCAGACTTCCCCTCGGGCCGTGGCATCTCTTCAATATCCCACACGGTATCTTGCTTAATTTGAGTCTGGCCCCAGCCGGTGTTTGAAAGCACTCGGGGGTCCAAGTCAGTCCTGCTCAGCAAAGTCTGCAGGACTGCCTGGCAATCAGGATGAGTAGGCCTGTATGATCGGCGTCCAGAATTGTGACTGTCACTACTTCCTGCTTTGTGGTTGCTTCCAGTGCTTTGACCTCCAACCTCACTTCCTGCAGAGCTGGAAGATCTTCCCCAACAGGGAGCCTGGGAATTGCCTTGGTTTTCAGGAAGAGGGTGGCCTTTTTGATTGTCCCATGCTCCAGTGCTAGAATTTGGTTGGTTTGGACCACTCCACTCTCCAATCTTCAGTTCATCAGACCCAGACAGCTGTTTCCATTCTCCCTGAGTAACCCCAGATGTCAATTTGTTCCCTTCACCCCATTTGCTTTCATTTGCATGCTGAGGGCCAAAGTTCCAAGACCCACCACCCGTAGACCGGTTATTGTTATCCCAAGAATCACTTCTTGACCCATTAGGTTTTTGAACAGAAGCTCCTTTCCAGGAGTCCTCTCTATCCTTTCCATTGTTCCCATGGTTTCCAGAATTGCTCTGCCCAGAGACTGTGTCAGTTCCAGAAGACCCCCTAGCTGTACCCCAAGATCCAACACTCCCAGTCTTTCTTTCTCCAGTGCTTTGAGAAGGGGTGTCAGTGCTCCTGGAAGGGTTCCCCAAGCCCATTTCAAAGGGCATTCCCTTATTCTCCATAGGGTTTGGTGAACTTAAGTTCAAGGAGTTAGTGTTTCCATTTTTTGGTCCATCAGTGTTATGAATTTGAGCCTGTTCTCTGCCAGAGACAAAGTTAACACCCGCATTTTCCATCTTTGACTGCTGTTCCCTAGAGGTCTGACCTACTGTGCTAATCTGTGCATTGGAGCTACCACTATCAGATTCCAGAGTTCCTTTCCTAGAATTGCCCTCTTGAACCAGTGCTGGCCAAGCAGATGGGTTGCTATTTGGGTTAAAGTTGCTGAAGCCAGAACCGGGACTGATTCTGTCTTGTCCACTCAAGTTCCTCCAATTACCTAGTCCATTGTTACTCTCGGCAGCAGGGTTGGAAGATTGAACAGATTTAGCCTTGGGATCAGATTTCCAGGCCCCAAGATTACATTCGTTTCCAGTGCTTCCCGACTGGCACTGGCTTCCTTTTCCTTTGTTACTAGTGGTGCTTCCTGGCAGAGCGTTCTTCTCCAAGCCAGGGTTCGAGGCACTGTTGTTATCGGTGGTGTTTTCGGAAGAAGACTCAGCATCTTTGCTGGCAATACAAGGCCACTCTTCCATGTCAGACCCGTCTACAATCACCTTGTCCCAGATGTGAGTTGGGTTGGCGTTGGTGCCACTGTTGGAGGAGGCTCCAGGACCCCAAGTGGAATTTGCATAATTTGAAGCAGCAGCACCTCCAATTGCTGAATCTAAAAGAAAAAAAAAATCAAAACATTCAAACAGGTCATTAGTAACCCGTATTATTTACAAGCATAAAACATCAGATTTTTGACATCAGTTCTTCCACTTATTTTGCGGAGCATCAACTCCACAGTAACAGCTACAGCAGCATTCATTAGTGAATATACACTGTTACTATCAGTACCGGCTCCTGACAGCTTCCATGAAAATAAAGAAAACCGCTTAAAAAACTGGGTAACTCCCCTCCCAGCCTCAATTCCTATGTTATATATCCCAAAGTAAAGATCACAATTTCTGGCTGCTAGTACTTCCAATAAAAGACAAGATCAGCTTTCAGTGCCTGTCTGAGGCTTTCAGTTCATTAGCTTAAACAATGAACATCCAGCGACTGCTTTCCGGATCCCCCTTCACTGAGGGCCACCAATGAGAGTCCAGACTTTACAGCAAGGTTAGAACTCCCTTGTAAGCCTTGAATATTGATGAACAGTAGTTTGCCTTCAACCACTAAATCCTACCCACCAAGATCCAAAAGATCAAACAGTTCCCAAGTACATTCTGTTCCTTCTGTTGCTTTAACCTCAAATGCAAACTGAACAATAGCAAGGAAATATGACTCCACTGATATTTTTATCCGTCTATCTTTTTAGCACAGAGTAACCCTTTTTTCTTCCTTCCAATTAAAAAAAACTTTCTGATTAGACAGATCACAGGAAGAGCTTAAGGAGGACAGACAAAGACAAGCTCAAAAGACTGCAAGGTTGCAAGGTTTTGAATTCAGCCAATGAATGATGCACAGGCAGCTCTGAGCTTAGCAAGATCTTCAAATCAGTGACTTTAACAGAACATTTAATTTCTATGAAGAGATTCTGAAAGTATTAAGACTGGGATGCTTGCTCACATATAGCATGCTAAAACACAATTTAATAGACTGTTTTATGAAACCAGCCTTCCCTTGCTGTATTTGACAGTGGCAATAATCATAACTATTGAAAGACTTTCACCAATAAAATTTAAACCTTTTTTGTCCAAAACGGTCTTATATGTCCTGAGTTACCACTGGTATTGGAAGAATCACATAGAACATCCATAATCTCAGTCCCCTGCAGTGGTATGAGACAGTAGTATACTTGGTGTCATCTTTCAGGGCATTAGTGTTGGCAGGAGATTTCAATCACGGTAGAAAAAGGTCCATGCGAAGAAGGATTATGTATTGACTTTTAATCCTCACCAACACCACCTACTACCATCTGGAGAATGTAAGAATGTGACCAAATAGGTAAGCTGCACGATCTTCCCCATTGGGAACCTGCTTTGGTTTTCTTTCATGTGGCATGAATTTAACCACAGTATCAGAGCATATATGCCCACACAAACTGGGCCAAAACTGAGGTTCAGTTTGTCAACAGCCAGAGCAGAGGTGGGATAAATGATGTATGTGTCAGATAACAACACTGCACTTCCATAAGCATTTTGATGGAGCACCTAAGACAGCCCTGTTCTCTCTCTTGTTCACCTGCCCATTCCCACTCCTCTGGCACACCTACTCTCACATGCTAGCCTGTATGTTCTCACTGATATTCAGTTCGGTGAATGGGTAAAAGTCATCCAGACTGAAATCAGCTTTAAAAACCAACTTGATTTAATTTTAATACAAGTCAGATCCCCAGCCCAGTTAACTCATTATGGTGTAGAAAAATGGATGGGGTGAGACAAGTTTTAAGGACCCTTATCTTCCCTGGCACTCCTGACTTACATCAGGATAATGCAACTAACCACTGGCTAACAGAGCCATGTAACCTCTCAGTTGTTAAGGCATTAAATGAAGTGCAAAAACACGAGGATTTGTAATAGCAAATTTCAACCCGAGAAAAACAAATACTAAGTGTCAAATAATTACATACAACTTAAGGAGCCTCTAAAAATACTTGGAAATCGTCCTCATGTAGTACACCCAACAGCAAAAAAAAGGTATCTCATGAAAAGTTTTGAAAACTTTTAGAATGCTTCACTACCACAAATTTTCCTTAGTCTACTACAATAACTGTGAAGACCTATCAGCATTAGGATTTTATACAGGAACCATAGGTTTCAGGGCACGTTTTGTTTCAGGTGTTTTATCAAAATAAGTTATCTACAAGACATCTGTTTTTAAACCAGTAAGTTAAAGTTTTGCCATTGTAGTCTGACATTCACTTTTTTATTCAACAGCAATTATCAAAGACAAGATAAATGCCCTGTCAAACAGGGATTTGCTACAAATGAATTCAAGCAGTGAAACCACAAAACAAATGGAATTATCAATTTTCCTAGAACCCTATTTAGAAGGATAGCCATGCCACCTAATTCACTTGTACAAGTCACCTCTGTTTTTAATTCCAAACCACAGATAACTAAAAAAAGTTTGCTTTCCACAATGGTAAAAAAATCATCATCCCATTGATCTGGCATGATTGTCAAAGAAAACTCAGACATACTGGTATTGTTATTTTCTTCTTTTTGACTTTTCAAGTATTGAATGTTTCTTTTTTAAACAACCTTATTGTTAGAAATGAAGCTGTCCTTGACTTTTTAGGTCACCTAAGTCTTTCTTTAGAAGGCAGATATTTTGAGTGGAATTTTGTTTGTTCTACTATTATAATTAAAGAAGAAATATTACAGCTACTGCAATTCACCAAGGGTCTAAAAAATTCAGGAGCAGCTATAACTTCTCCATGTTCACCAAACAACCCTAATATCAATTTATCTTCTGGAATATAAAAAAAAATGGAAATGTAAAACCAAAACAGTCACCATTTGTACAAAAAGGCTGATATAAGTACAAAAAATAAGATTACTACCAAAAAAAAAAAAAGTGAGGAGCAATAGGTCATCTTTCTGCTTCATCCAGACAAGATGTGACAGACACCTGCCCTTTGCAGACCTGGCATCTACATGTTTGTTTTACGAGACGATAGAAAAATGTGACAAGACAGGAAATTCATGTCAAAGAAACCCGAGGAGCCATTAGGAACTACCCAGTGAGAACCATAAAATGCTGTTTATTTATGCCTTGTGCTTACCTTGCTGCAGAGCATTTCAGCAACCAAATAAACCACTCAAAACATACTTGAAAAAAATTAAACCTCTTGTTCCATCTAATAGTAAAAATTATATCCACTGCTGCCAACAGAAGCCTGTACACTGAAAAAGCAGAAGCTCCCCAAAAGCAACCTGCGTTTTGTTATGTAATTACAGGCTTACGTGCAATTTCAGCCGTCCCTTTTCTGCCATGCACAAACACGTGTCTTCAATATTATTTATTATCATTACTTGCCTGTTGCAGTCCCGCTGTCGCTCTGCAGCAGTGCTCCTGTCACTGGTTGTGCGTTGTTTGGGTTTGCTCCTGGTGCTGCTGGGGAGGGAGGCCCTGCTCCACCCCCGAGGAGCATGCAGGATGGCGGAGGGGGCTGCCCACGCTTCAGTAACACTTTGTGGTCCTGCTGGCAACGGAATCGCGGTGGCACCTCCCGAGGCATGTAGCGGGCGGCGCTTGGCGGTTGTCCGTTCGGCACTGCCACCCTTTTGGCATTGTTGCCACCATTGACTGGTGGCGATGGAGAGTTGCCAATTGGGCTGGCAGCCACTGGTTGGCCTAAACTTGGTTTCGTCACTTCGGGCACTGAAAAACAGGAAGGATGAAAATCAGAAGTTTTTCCACTTAAAGCTGTGTTAGCTACAAGAACTCACCGTGACTCTTTGCTTTCGGTAGTTAATTGCCGAAATACTGTGCAGCTTCCACCTTCTCAACAACCAAAAACAATTTAAAGAAGCAGGAATAAGCAGCAGCAGCACACCTTTTGCTTTCCTGCCCAACTCTGTAGTCTAGAATGAAACTCTATGTTCACGAATTTTTGCTCCAAGTCCAAAATTTCTTGAAAATGTAAAGCTGGCAAAGAATATACCCTAGACAGCAAGCAATTTTAAAACATGAGCAGTCAAATTTAACTGGTTCCACCTTCCTGATCTTCAAGGATTGTTCCTGATCTTTTTGGATTGTTATGCATCATCTTTATGGGAAATCTGAAATCAGAACCCAAGTTTTCACCTGCTTCCTGGGCTACACAGCCACTGCCTAAACAAACAAAAAAATAACCAATTTTGGGAAATAACCTGCCTCCTTCTGGATTCAGAGTTAACAAATTTGAGTTCTCTGTGCTGCTCTTAAGCAAGGCTGTAATAGCTGACTCTCACCCAGAAGACAGTCCTACTCAGAGCAACTGCCTTTGGCTCACGTAAGGTTTCCCTGCTAGTCACCAGGTGCCCCTATAAGCAAAGACAAGCTGCTCCTGAGGACTATGTACTGGAGAAGAAAACTACAAATCCTTGGGAGCTAACACCATCACAAAATTTGCTTAAGAGACTCTAGACAAACTAAGCATAATCAGTAAAACTTTTACTCTTGATCTTAATGTTGATCCCACATTTACAATTGTGGGATCAAGACAAGTGGGTCTCTCTTTGGCAACACAAATGCATTATTCTCCACATTTTATTTCTCTAAGGGTTTTCCAATTTCTCTAGATAGGCTTCATTGCCCAAACCCCTAAAAGGTGGCGTTAGCCATAAAATCAAGTTACTATTTTAGTCCTTTTCTTTCACTAATGGCAATTTCCCCACAAAATTTATCAAAAACTGATACATAAAAGAAGTTTAAATATATTTTTACAACAGCTAAGTTATTTAGTTTGACTTTCAAGATGTCACTTATCAGTCCTGTCTTCTCTACTGGACTTTTACGTGCCTGAATTTAAGTTTCCAAACCCCAGGAATTTTCATTCATTTTGCTACCTTGCTATAAGCAGTACTTTTGCTGTTTTTCCTACCCTTTATAAAGGTGATTTCAGTCTTGGTTATTTGTCTAAAACCGTTGTAAAACAGAGAACTGAGTATTTTAGCTAACCTATCTCATCCACAATCCTCATTAAGTTTTCAAGTATTTTGATGGTGACAACACATCTGCAGAATAGTTGTAGCTTCTCCATTTTAACAACCTCAACTTATTTCTTTTGAATACTCATATTCAGTATTTCATCTTTACTCATAAGTCCTCTTCCTTTTCTAACAGTTTTGATAAAGATCTGAATTTTGGCTCGAGTCAACAAAAGTACTCCTTAGGATCAAAGATTCTTACCTTTGGTTTTTTGATCTGTGACCTGCAAATTAAGAACAACAATGTAAATAGAGTTTTAAGCAGCGTAAAACAAACATTGAACACGTTGTGCTAAATCACAACCATAATATATTAGCACAAGAACAGAATTTGCTGTGAACAAAAACAACCAACTGATGAACTACAAGTCTGAATAGCATTCCTAGTTATATATACACATATATCTAACTAAGAACACTAGTTATATAAGGTATCAGGAAGTACTACAACTCCTATAATAACTCTGCCTGATGCAGAATTCCCTGGCAGAAACAATCATACCTCACTCATGATTTTAAGCTGTCCATCCTCCTCCTCATCCCAAACATGGGCTTCCAAAGCACAAATAAATGTGCATTACAGTTCTCTCAGATTTTGGAGGTGAAGTATTTCAGTTCAAGTATAACAAAGCCTTCCGTCTGTGAGAGTATCCTTACAGTAGACTGTTGGGGCCTGAAGTAACCACAGCAGTCTGTCTCTCTGCCATCTTCCCATTTCACCTTTCCCAGAACATCTTTTCCAAGGAGAAGCAGTTCTAAACCTTACTACGTTCATTTCCACACTTACAAAAAGTACCAGCAACACCTATAAAGTAAATCTACTGAATGCAACAAGAAGCCAATGACTGAAATGAGCATTCACACTGGCCAACATGCTCAACATGGGTTTTGCTGCATCCTACATTGTTTCAGCATAGCAAATTTCAAGCTACAGTAGCGACAAACACATCACTGGTATATTCTCTGGAATTGTGTGTATTGTAGCATTTTTTAAACCTGTCCATCATGAGTTCCACCACACAATAATGAAAAAACCCTAAAGATCATCATGTGTCAGGTTCTATGACACCTATTCTTAAAAGAAATTGCTGAACTAGTCCATATTTCTGGAAAGCACACAGCAACAATATAGAATAATGAAAGCACAAGTAAAAGCAGTTTATTGTTGAAACTAACCAAGCCAGAACTCCTTTGTATGGTAAAGAATAAAAAGACAACAAACTGCGCTAAATTGCTGTGGCATCATTTACTTTGGAAAGATGAAAACTGCAACTGCAGAGTGGAACATTCACTAAAATACAAAATCTTAAGCATTGTAACCCCACAGACATACACTATCCTGAAGGACAGTGTTCTCAAAGACAACACAAAATTGTGTCTGTACCAAGCCAGACATCAATTTTCACTTTCACTTATGAAAAATCCTGTACGCATCAAATTATATCTTCATCTGTAACAGTTAAAAATTCTGTTACACACTTAATTGACCTGGATACTTGACTACTAAGGAAGAGTGGAAAAAATATTAATTAGTACAAGCTGGTAATATGATAAGCTTACTACAGTCAATAGCAGACACATTTAGAAAATTAGTAATTTGTCTACTTCGATAAAACACATTTTACTGAATCCTTGAAAAATTCTACATGTTAGACAAAAAACCAACCAAAAAACCTTCTCCCTATAATGTCTCTCTCTCCTGGTCAAATTGATCTGGTTTTAAGATTGTTTTAATCTAAAATTCAAAAGCTGAAAAAAATATGACAGTGCCTCAGATTTACAGCTGTCATCTCTCTGTGGGCAACCTACAAGCACTGGCAGGATGGGAGCAGCTACAGTAAATGGGAAGGTAGAATAAATCTCAGCCCAATGACAAGCTACCAAACAGCCCCCTGGACATCAACCACAGGTATAACTGAACCTGCTTCTATAACTTCTCCTCAAGTGATTTTTTTAAATTTTTTTTTTTAAGTCTCAGATGATCCAGACAGAATAATTGTTTCATGTTAAACTTAGTTTGAAAATGGTACCCAGAAATCATTGCAGCTTATTTGGTGAACACCTCCACAGTCACTAAGAACGAACACACACATTTACGTTTTGTCCATTTAGCTGAGAATAGCAAAGTGGGCAGCCACCTCCAACTGCTACTGTGAAGTCTGGCCTCTAGGAGACTAAATTACATAGTCTTTACCCTTCCTGAGAGTGTGGCAGAGTATGTACTGAACAACTTAGTAGGTGACAGACCACACAGGAAAGCTGGCAAATCTCTTTTGTATTCAAAGCACCAATTCCTCAGTAAACACAACACTGTTATCAAGATGATCAGTACAGCCTTTTCAAGTTTCCTTTTTATCACTGAAAATCAGCACATAATCGTCAAGTCTCTACTCTTTATTCATAAGGGTCTACTCTTTCTGGTTTCTACATACATTTTTTGTACTTGAACATTAAACAGCACCAACACTGAGGGGAAAAAGACACTAAAGAGACCCTATCTGTAGTAACTGCTCTTTTGCACTGTTATTTGGGGATGTATCAAATGGATGAAAACAAATTACACACATTTATCTGCACCCAGTTTAAACTGATACACTCAAATTGGTGAAAAAGCCAGATTAAAAAAGACTCTGGATAAATTAAAATTCAACTGAAGTTGGTGCTGTCTGTTCTCAGCAGAAACCTACAGGATGTAAGAATAAACACTTTGATAACCTGACCTGTTACTGAAGCAACTGGAAAACAAAACAGTGAAAGAAAGTAAAACCTTTTGCTCTCAGTTTCACATAATCACTGACACAGGAAGGGACAGCCTCTGGGAATCCACAGTTGCCACCCTTGTCCTCCATCTGGCCCCAAGAGGATCCTCAATTCCAAACAAAATCATCAAAACTGGATTGCACAGGACCCGGTGAAACTCAAGTTTTGAGCATCTAAAGACAGAGGCACCACAACCCCTCTGGGAAACCTGTTCCAGTGGTTGTCCAGCCACATACATGCACAAAAAAGCAGTCTTTTTATGATTAGGTAGACTTTCAATATGTACATAATGCCTTATGCTTTGCCACTGGGCACTGTGGAGAAGAGTCTGCCTCCATCTTTTTACTCCCTTCCAGAAAGAGATCATTCAAGCCTCCTCTCTTCCAGGAGGAACAGTCATAACACTCCCAGCCTCTGCTCCTTTGTCAGATCCTCCACTCCCATAATCATCTTAAAGGCATTTTGCTGGACTTGCTCCAGGGTGGTTGTACCTATCTTATACTGGAAAGCCTGGAAAGGATTTTACCAGTAAAAAGCATGGATAATGCCCTAAGAGACTCAAGCTCATATGTCAAGTTAATTCCTAGAACAATCGGCCAGATTTTTTTGCAAAATACAGACCTTCCAATACACCAAGTTATAAACTTGTTTTCTGAGCAGAACCAATTTTTGGTGACTTACAAATTCTCTACACTCAGACTTCAACTGGTAGACTTCAGCAAAAGTGTTATTAGCTACAGAAAACGTAAAATGCAAGTAAGACTTAGCAAAAAAACATAAACGGAATCTTCAGTAGTAAATACTTCATATAAACTTCCTTAAGGATTAAAAAAAAAAAAAGGATCTTCCTGCTCTAATAAATATTTACTCAACTTTACTGCAAGAATTCCAAAAGCCCATCAGTACTTCAATCCACAAACACCTCAAACAAACAGCAGAGAGAGATCCAAAGAAACCATATTAAGCTACTTAAATATTTTACATCAAAAATTTTCTATTATTTTACATAGCATTCTAAGAAGAAATATTCAAGTGAAACACTTCAGTTCCAGGAAAATGATGCAAGAAAGTGTCTTTAAAGAAGCACCACTCTAAGCAATCAATTTTTAAGTTCAAATAAAAACAATTTAACATCTTATTACCACCAACACTATTTATGTTTCAGCTGGATAAAAGAATTCAAATATCAAAACACACCTTCTGAGCAGAGTCCTTCTTTTTCTTATCCTCTTTCTTCCTTTTCTTGTCTTCCATTAACTGTTCTTCCCTTTCTTGCTCCTTCTCTCTGCCAAAACATGAAAAACAATGATCTGAGCACAATGAAGTTGTGTCAGAACCACAAAAACCTCTTCCCTGCAAGAAAGACAGTTAAGCTATCAGATTCCTCTTATAGTATTTCATTTCTATCTGAGGGTTTTCCGTCGAATTGTGATAAGAAAAGCATCTTCTAGCTCAGTATGGCCACAATCATGCCAAATGCTGCATAAAGAAAAATGCCTTTATTCAGATCAGGTCTGTTACGGCAGTTCCCTACATAAATTAATCACATGCCTGATAACAGAATATATCTTCAAGACATTTTGCCCAAAGTACTCTTATAATTGGGTCATGCTATTATTTAACGAAGAGTCTCATGAATCTTTTCATACGGTAAAAAAAAAAAAAGAGAGGAGAAGTTTTAATTTAATATAAGATAGTTTGGTCTGATACAGCATTTATCTTCACAAGGGGAAGAGATTATTCTATTGCCTGTATCTATGTCACTTGTAAGAGACTAGAAGTGTCACATCAAATCAAATCATTTATTATACATATCTCTAATTTAATTTCTAGGCTATTGTATCCACCCACAGAATTTTTGTGATGAAACTTGTAATATAAATTACTTTCCAGGGAATCTATTTTTTCCCACAAGAACATTCTCTCAAAAACAAGGAAAAAAATACATGCAGCTGCTATTGTTGTCAAGCCATCATCTTGTTGCTATGTTCTGTATCAAATATGAAAGTACTATGGAATAGTTAATTTACTGCATATATACACTATTGGCGGAGCTGTTTCTATGCTGAATCACATTTTTGTTAACCAGTTCACTTCCTTAAAAATAAATTTAGGGCCATTTTCCAGCTTACTTGGAGTAATTTCTGTTTATAGGGAAAGATTAAGACAAAGATCATCAATGTAAAAGGATGATTTGACAGATGAGGAGTAAGATCACACACTCTACAAATGGGAACCAACTAACAAGTACAATCCACAATCTTTTAGAAGAAAATTTTATAAAAATTAGAACAGCACTACAAACAAAACAGGAGTTTATAACAGTACTGAATTATTTTTTGTATTTATGCCTAAATCAAAGGACTTTCTGACCACAGTTTAAAAAACTTAAGAGTTGAGCTGGCTTTGCTGTCACATTGTACAGACTTTTCCTTGAATTGCATCCATATAGTAAAGGTAAAAGAAATATCCTTCTTTTCATTTTCATTAAATACTCTGAAGCCACAGTGCAAAGAGACATTTACACAACTGATTCCTACAAAAATATTTGAAGATGCTATGTATTAATGGCTTCCTGATTGAAGACCTCCAAGAACTCTGTGAATGACAAAGGTCCCACAGAGAGTAATAAATGTCTTCCTGGTTTCCTGGAGTTGGGCTCCCCTTCTTCATGGATGGATAACATTCATAACAGCAAGATGAGTCCTTAGTAACATCTTGAGGTTACCACCAAATGCAATTACTACACTTTTTCAGTGAAGCACTGGGGAGCTTAGTGTACTTTGCATTGTCTGTCACAGCACTGAGACAGTTTTTCATTTTCTTTGAGTCATATATTGTAAGTAAGATTAAAAAGCTCTCCTGTGACATCCTCATCACTGAAAGTTGCTATTACTTCAAATCATGTTTAGCAAGCTATGTATACCTTTTGGGCTGTAGTGCAAGTTACAACTACACTCCAAAAAACTTTCATGCAGCAGGCAAATGTTTAAAAAGAATTTTAAAAGGAGCTGTCTCAAAAGAGCTGCTGAAAAATGGTAGGATCAAAATACAAAATGACTTCCAGTAACTCCTTGGCACACAGGCAGTTTTCTACTTAAAAGCACTTTCCTTACTTTTGTGAGCAGATGAGAAGGGAATAGAAAAGAAAGATAAAAGAACCACGTTCACAATCACAGCTGAAGCTTACAGTGACATGCAGCACTAAAAGGATTCAAGGACAAAAGATACACAGCCTGAAAGTAATCACCTAGTTATGGTCTGCCTTTGTGGTAAATTTAGGACATGGAGATTGCTATTGCTGCTGCCTTGTTTTTTGATCTATGTGGACTAATGCTGCAGAGAAGTCCTTTTGTTTTGCATGACAACATCCCCTTCTGCTGTTTTAGTGAAGATTTAATATTCAATTGCGTGCATCCTCAACAACCACAATACAGCAGCAACCAATACTTGGTTTTTCTTCATTTACCAAAACTTTATTTAAGCTTCAATTCATGCAAACTCTACTACGGCAGAAGGGACTATCTGAACACTTGGGCTACATCACATGTACGAGACCACAGAGCTCCTGACAAAGCGCTGAACAAAATCTCATAAACATACTGGAAATGTACTTGCCAAATGACGGAGCAAGAATAGATGCTACAGATACACTAACAATGTGCAACCACGGTGAAAGTTCACTGAATGAGAGGGATAAATATCTTATTGTTATTTTGGATATCACAAGTGCTGTCTTCCCAATTCTACTCTTTGATGCATTTCACTAACATTTGTTGTTTGATCCATGATTTTTCTCTTAACCTGGATGCGAGGTGTTTGTCAAATACAAGTTTAACTTGCAGTGTTAAATGTTCTGAAAAATTAAACATCAACAAAGCTTTCAATCACCTCCTCAATTTATTCCAGAGATAATGTTGCCTATTAACTTCTCATTAGCCAAAAGATAGTTCTTCCTGGCCCGTTGAAAACTCAGGGGTCCATCATGTGCTTTCCAGCAAACAGCTGCTCACACCGAGGAGATCAACATGGGTAGAAAACCCATCAACTCCAAGCAGAGTGAATTTAGAGTAATACAATGGGGTGTGGTTCCGGGTTTTGTTATGAGTACACTGTAATGGGAACACGGACACACCACAACCCTGAAGAGGAAGTCTGCTAAACAGCAATCAGCAGCCAGCTTTTTAATCTAGTTTTATTTCAAAAAAGCATGTGTTGATCTAAAAATATGACCTAACTGCACTTTAATATCTCCCAAAACATCTTAGAATCAACATTACTAAAAAGCATTTAAAAAACATATTACAGATTTTAATTCCAAGTATTTAAAGTGCGGCACGTTAACAGCTTATAACTTATGAGAAACTGTAAATTGTAATCCAAAATGTTATCTTCATTCTAAAAAAACCCAAACCCAAATAAACCCAGTAGCTATGATGCATTACACCTTATCTAAGTTCCTAAAACAACCTCTTCTGGCTATGTCAAAAGCAATCCTTTTAGAGAAAAGACGTTTTTTACACTAGTTAACTAGAGACATAATAGAAAACAGTTAACAGTTGTGAAGTCCATGTTATTAAAACATCCACTTGAGGAAAAAAAAAGGGGGGGGCAAAAACAGACATTCAAGAAATGTGTTCTCCCACAGAACAATTTACCTGTTTTGGAAACAGTTAATTTCCTGTAAAATTCTAATACTCATTTTTCCATAAAATTATATTTTAAAGAGTTGTTCTGACAACATTATGGGCTTAAGGCACAGGTAGAGGACAGAAGTTGCCTTCAAAGCTCTTGCTGTCACGAAATGAACTGTGAGACGAGATGACGTGCAACATACTGCACACTATCTGCTGCCAACACACTTTGATAGGCAGAGATAAAGCGTCACACAGCATTAGTCTACACAAACCCTATAATCCTGTAAGGTCACCCTCAAACTAAAACTGCACCAAAAGAAGTAAGTGAAACGTAAGAAATGAAAATTCCTAGAGTGGCACTTCAGTGCATGCAAGTCCCAGTTCCTTTGGCAACACCACAGGACAACGGTGTGAGAGTCTGAAAGTTCCTCACAAGTGAAGATGTGCACCAGAAACCAGTACTGTGAGTCTTCTTCCCTCCCCCTGACCTCACACTTTACCTCATTTCAGTACAGTCAACTTGAGTTAGCTACACGGCAACACAGGAGTGCACCCTGTGTTGTAAACTTCTAGAGGTGCACCCTATTCTCTGTGTTGTGATAAGCATTTACAAACCTGCTTCCAAATTGTGAGCAAACTTGTGCATCTTCTTTCAGAACACTGGGATTCTGAAACCACACTTGCAGGACCAGAAGCACTTTTATATCTATATAGCTACCAGATCACCTGAACAACTGCTAAATCTTCCCTCAAGCCTTCAGCCACAACTAGCCAAAATGACAACAGGCCTTCACCGTATGCAGAGAATGACTCTGAGACTGCATGCAATGCACAGAACACTGCCACACAGAAGCAAAACTTGAACTATTAATAACGCTTTCTTGCAGATAAGCCTCTAGTGATCCAAAATATCAAACCACAAATATATTTCAAGTACTTTGGAAACAGACAAAAAGACTCAAAACTTGATTAAACCAGAAATTTATCCAACAGTAAGGTATCCAATACTGGTCAAGATTAGAAGCAAAAAGAATTTCAAACCAACTCTAACTACAAGCACCTAGCTTCTCAACATTACTGAAAGTTTTCTCGGTATTGTGATAAATGATACAGCCTGGATACCAGTGGAAGTAGGCATCACACTGGCGTCTCAGATGTGTTGCAAAACACCTTTATAAACAAGCTCAAGTCCAGGTGCAACTTCCAAGACAGAAGCTCCCCTCAATCCATACAGGGACAAAATCTCTTACACGAAAGTCAAATGTATTTAACAGTGCTGTTTGATGAAACCTTGCTGCTGCCACTGGCAAGTGGTTTTCATTTGCTTCCACTTCTCTTCATCAAGCTCTGTCCTTGACCTTCACCTGCTTGGACCTTCTCTGGAACTCAGCTGAGTGTATGGGAAGCACATTCAACTCACAGTAATGCATTAAAAAGCATAAACCGATTAGAACTAAGGGTCATAAGCAATGAAGAAAACTACCAACTCCCAAGTGAGTTCTTTGAGGTGCAAGCCCTTCTTGCTGCAGCAACGAACACTGGCAGTCTACAGCTTGAAATGCTCAAGGAGGATGAAAGCTTTTAAATCATATCAGGAAGCTGGATATCACAAACTAAAAATGACACAAAATTAAATGCACCACAACTGGAGCACAGAAATCCTTACAATTTTATTTCACTTTCATTTAATATGTCTCACTTAACAGACATGCTCCATTATTTCAGCAGCACGAGAAGAGAGTGGCATGTCCAAACATGCAAGTGTGCTGCAGTGCATTTAAAGAGAACATCAAACAGAAGCAAGATGTAACACAGCATGGAATAAATCCTGGGGCTCACAGACCCTACATTCCCGAAGGTAAAATTACTTCCACTAGACTAAGCCATGTAAATAAAGAGTTACGATCTTGCTGATCAAAAGAGTTAAAATGGGATTAATTAATTTTATTAAAAAAAAGTTAAAATACTCAACATCACAGCCTTCTTCCTTATGAAGCAATGCTTGCACGCACAGATTAGACAGCCATAAGCCATACAAGATCTGCGTACACAGGAGATAGCCATTTCAAAAATCAGTCTTTATGTTGAATGGACAAAAATTGAATATGAAATTACTTAGGGCAAATTGTTTCTGATGTTTATAAAGAAAAACAACTGATCCTTCAGAATAGCATTCCTGAAGACCTAGGGTATAAAAACTTTAGAGAGGGGAAAAAAAAAAAATATTTGTTTGCTTGAAATGAGACAGAAATTCGCAGCTTCACTAAAGAACTGCAATACCAATGTAAAGAATAAACTGTGCAGTTCAAAAGTGACCACCTAGTAAAAGAATCGTTGTCTCACACTTTCTGGATGTAAATGAAATCAAGGTAGCAGAACTCAGTCCTTCAGAGTATGAAATTAAGACTTTTTATATTTGCAACAAGTGTAAGTAGTATATACACCATATGTAAGACAAAAGCCTGTCATCTCTCTCTCCCAGATAAGGCTGTGGATTTTATACAAACACAACATATACTCACCAGGTATTATATATAAAGACTTTAGAAAGTGTGTTTTTAGAAGTGCTCTAAAGCAGTATTTTCATAAGGTAATTCCTTTTCAAGGACTTAAGAGTAAGCTGCTTTTTCTTCTCTTTGGCCGAAAATCAAAATAGCGTTAGAGCAAGAAAGCTGCGTACTTTAAATAGCGCATCTGGCACAAGTGATACGCCTTTATCGCAGCACAACATCAGTAACTGGTCACTGCTGTAGATAAAAACCAACTTTAAAATATCAGCAAACTGACTTCGCTAAAAGTACACTTTTCTAAAGGAATACTCCTTACAAACTGTTACTACAATTGTTAACAGAATAAAATTAATTCTTTGTGGTGTATTCTATACATATATACACCTATGCACAATGACTTATAGAGAGACAACAACTGAGCACAAAGGGCTCTTTACTTTAGAGAACTGAATGGTATAAGCCCTACAGAACAACAACAAATGCTCACAAAAATGGAGTTTTTTTCTCAACTTTTCAGCAACTGAAGGGGCAAAAGTACCATGTGAAGGAAGGGACCAATTTCAGTTTTAAGAGTCACCTATTAATAAGAAAACCTTGAAATATGTTGAAAACAAACATGATTTTTGAAACGATTCTGTATTTCTTGCTTGCACTCCTTTGAGCAGAATTACTCTTTCCAGCTGTACAGTTTCTATCTATGTATTAAAAAATGGACTTCCACATACAGTCTAAAGTTCCTAAATGTTAGCCAACTGATAAAAAGGAAAACTTTAAGAAAATGGAGAGCTATAGCCACAGTTCTAGAAAGTAAAAACTGCGCAAGTTTTCTCCCCTACTTCAGGCTTCAAACACTCTGGAGCTCTTTCAGATCTGTAATTATAATTTCATAACATGCACACTCATGCACACCAAAGACACAGGTAAAGTATGTTTAGGTAACTGTGGAATGTGGTAAAAATAGCCAAAGACTGGCAAAACATGAGGTTAGAAATTTGCCTGTAATTAAGATGTCCTGTAAAGTATCCTATCAGGACATCCCTTCAACACGACAGTTCCATTCATTTAAGGTTTTATGTGATTATCAAAAAGCCTTACTTTCCACCAAAAACTACTCACACATGTAGAAAGCTGCATCATCTACAAGTGCTGGCCAAGAAAAATACCTGTGTCATTCTGACAGCCACAAGAAACACCATGGACCAGTAAAAGGATAACAGCCACCAGAATAAAATCAAGAACCTGTGCCTACTACAGGGACACAAGTCAATTATTTGACAGGGAAGAGAGAGCTGCCAATCCTCAAGATCTCTGTTCCAATACAAATGATCTATCCTGGTAATATGAACTTTTTCAAAATCCAATTCTCACTAACACCATAATGTCAGCAGATAAGACAACAGACAACGTGGCAAAATATTTCTGTCTCCCATTAAGTGAAAATCTTTCATTTCTTCAATGGTGTATGTAGGTGAAAAATCACAGCCCTAGACAGATGACCACTCTAAGGGAGCTGCTGCTGACCTTTTCCTTGCATGTGAAACTTTTTTTTTAACAACACCATCCAAAAAGAAGATCTTACCTCCCTCGCTGTGCATACAAAATACCCCCACAGTCATACCTTGTCATGCAACATGGGGTTTGAAATGAACTCAGGCTGTCTGGGAAAAGTCAGATGTCAGTTACAGCATAAGTATTAGTCTGCAAGTGAGGTGTGCATGAGTATTAGCCAGTCTTAGACACTCTCATCAGTTTTACCATCTCAAATGGTTTACCTATCAGGAGAAAAAAAAATCCTTTTGTTTGAAAACTAACAGAAGAAAAATTATACAATCTTATCCCTAAATGGTCCTTTACAGACTGTTTTTTCAATCTTGGCTTTTTTTTTTGGTGCTTTTCATTTGTTCATTTGGTTTTTTTACAACCAATTAATCTGCTAAAATTAAACTATACTTTCTGCACTAGATAATGACACCAGTAAGGGTATAATGTATCAGAATCACAAATAATTCTAACCGAAGGGGCCACCAGAAGTCAACCAGAGCTTGGTCTAACCCCACACTCAAAACAGAGACATCATCAAACAGGTTGCTCAGGACCTAGCCACATTCTGACTATCTCCAAAGTTCAGAGACACTATTCTTGCTGTGGGGAACTTACTCCACTTTTTACTCCATACACTGCATTCGCCTTCTGATACCCAATCAGAATTTCTTTACTGCAACTTGTGTTTGCTCTCTTGTTTTATCACTGTACACCGCCTCTACAAAGAGTCTGGCTCTTGATACCCTCTTATGAGGCAGCTGAAAAACAGAAGCAACATTACTCTCATAGCCTTCTATTTCTAAGGCTGAAGAAATCAAGTTTTCTCAGCTTCTCCTCGAGCAAGACTGCTCCAGAACACTAATCATCTTAGTGACCATTTAACATGTCAGTGTCTTTCCTCTATGAGAGCCAAAACTGGACACACTGTTCCAAAGGAGTTAAAATGCTGAAGCCCTTCTCCTGACCCACTGGTTACATCCTTGCTAATACAGCACAGCATATGACTGGTTTCTTAATAGCAAGGACACCCTGCTGACTCACATTCTACTTTCTTTCTCAGGACCTTCAGGTGTTTTTTCTGCACAATCACTTTCTACTCAGTGGATGTCTAACCTGTGCTATAGCAGGGGGTTATTTTGACACAAGTGTAGTACTTTCCATTTACAATTGTTAAATCTCAAGAGATTGGTCAGGCCCTTTTCTCCAGCCAACTGTGCTCCCCCTGAACAGCAATCTTAATCTCCAGAGGTGTCAACCACTCAGCCTCGTTGTGTATCACCTGCAAAGGTGCTGAGGGTTCGTTCCATCCCAACATCAATACAGATGTTGAACATGATCAGCACCAGACTGCCAGTGCACTTTGCACTGCTGACCATAACCAGCTCTGTGTCACTGACTGACAATGCAGCTCTGGAATACTTCCTCAAAAAAATGTATTACCTTAGAGTAGAACAAAAACATTGTTCTGTACCTAGTGGTCCAGTGAGCAGGAAACTAATTACTGACACGTCCTCTGCAGGAGGACTGCAGCAGGAAGCCCGAGCTATCCTCTACTCCAGGTCTGTATCAGGACACCACTGCATTCAGCAGCCCAGATCAATTCCACAAGTGAAGCTCAAACCTCTACTGGCAGCTTCGCCCATGCCTTACTGGGGCTTGGAACAGGTTACAAACTGGGACACAAGTATTACTGCCACCTTCATAGAGCATTCTTGTAGGTATGTATGAGAAGTGCTATCAAAAGAATACTTACTATTAACATAACATAACTGCAGTTCAAAAGGAAATGCTAACTCCTGACCATAGTGCAAATCCAATTTTAATGAATGAGTTCTGTACTTTCTTAGATTACAAACTTCTATCTTAAATGCCAAGAAAATAATTATTTTTAAACACTAAAAAAGTCACACGAAATTAATCTACTTTCCATGTTAACTATGCCACAGAGCACACAACAATTTTGATATTTGTTTTAATGTCAGAATGTGACATTTCAGAAAAAATACTGAATAAGTATAATAGAGTTTAATCAAATGAAACATTTTCTGCCAGACCATGATTTGTAGTACCAGCAGAGGCTGTAAAGACTGTAAAAAATTGGATTATACAGAATCTTTAACAACAGAAGTAGTTATGTTTATTTTAGACAACGTTTTGTGGCTTATGACTGACATTTATATATATTTGTGTTTCTCAGACAAAAAAAAATCAAGCAAAAAACCCCACCAAAAAAACCCCAAAAACCCAAACCAAAACAGACAGACAAGCAAAACAAACCCAGAACCTAAAAGCCATCCTGGTAAAGATCCAGACTATCTACAGATACAGGACAGAATTTTAAGGGGAAGGTGAAAATAAAACATCAGGCAACATTATAGAAGTGTTTCTTGCTGCACTTTTTATCATGCTTGAAAATACTGGGGGTTTTCTTAACGTTCATGATATGGCACTTCAGAAGGAATCAAGAAAAATTAAAAATATAACTATCAGTGAAGCCATTTCTATTTAGTGACTATTAAATTACTGGGAAAAAAAATCCCTCACCAAACCAAGCCCAGGCAATCACGTTGCTTATAGACAGCTTCTGCTGAATGGTGAGATGCCTGAATTCTACCTGCCTGGGGATATTAAAAGGATACCCCGACAGTTGCACAGTGGTATAATTTACATTTCATTTTGGAAAGGATCTGATTGTTTACTCTTATTCAGTTTCCAAAGAAAGACTCTGAATTTATATGCTATAAAAACCAAAACACTTTATGCAAGTTAACAGTCTGATAAGCATATTACATACCTCCAGATCTGTGTAATATTATAAAATTTTCCACATACAGTGCTTCAGGGCACTGTAGTAATGAAAATAACATCTATCAAACTGTAAGCCATTATTTTAATTATACAAAATCAAAATACTAAAGGAAGAATCTATTTAATTTTATCAGTGTGAAGTTAAGAACAAGGCTTTCCACACAGTTATTATTCATTGGTTGTAGGTCAAGGTGGAAGAACTAGCAAGTTAAGGTTGTTTTTTAAATGTGTTAGAAGTTCTAACAACTCTGCATAGCTTGCTCAGATTTTCTTGGCAAAGGTACTAGGGTTTGTATTTTCCACTCCATTTATTACCTGAAGCAATATTTATTTTTAACAAGTAAGCAAATTCATTCAGTTATTTGCTGCAAATATTCAGTTACAAAGTTTCAGGATTGTCATGATCCTTCTATCAGGAAGTCTAAGTTAAAAGCAGAAGCAAGTAACATATTTTGCAGGTCTGGAAAATGCTGTATAAATCTCACCAAATTACTGTATCTTGGAACAAATCTACCTACATATATGTCCAGCATATTCAGCTGAAGCCAGGCAGGCAAATTTTTGATATTCCATTACTACTAGGCATGCTCCATAAATTAAGGCTTATAACTAGGGTTACATAAAGCATGCAAGTTTTAATAACTGCTGTTCTTGAAGACTACAAACCATTGTTTATCCTCAGTAGGGACAGTGAGAATAAACACTGCTCCCTCTTCATCATCCTTAGGCCAGCTGAGCTGAGAGCTGAAGCAGGACTAAAGACAAGCAAAAAGCCCCCAAGAACAAGCTGTCCAGCCAGACTGCAATAAAGCAGGACAAAGATCCAGGTGCTTTCAATCTGAATCCACCATACTGCAAATGTATAAACTGGCACGCACATTCAGCTATGCCTCACACTTCACTGGGCAAGTTTTTCACCTTGCTGAAGTACTTCAAATAAAAGTTTTGATGCCCCTTGTTCTAAACAATACCTATGTGTTTAGTGCAACAAGTAAGATGCAGATGTAGCACCGTGTATGAAATAAAAAACTTAAACCCTGTATTTGCATGTGTGAAGCACGGCAAATAAATATTTAATGTCATTGTGCCTTATATATATTAGGCAAATGCCTAGCTGGCTTTGTCTTAAAATAGATGTACACTTCTCAAAAGTTCCTCACTATCTTGTAATTTTAATGACAGCATGCAATCACCACCTTTCTCTGTTAATTGAGGGAAAAATCTCACAAGTGACTGAGATTTTTATTATTATGCAATAGCCAAATACAAGATGCTGTAAGAGCTGACTATCACTCTTGACAATCACAAAGCTCAAATACAGACAATATTCAGTCTGAAGAAAGAACTTGTTTACCAGCTGAGTACCATGGATTAGTGAGCTCCTAGAACGCAATAAAGATCATATGCAGTCCCTCACAGTGAAGTTGCAGTTAAGCTCAGTGCATATTGAACTCAAATGAGAGAGAGAGATCTGTAACAGGCAGAATCCAGTCTGGTCCGCGACAAGGCAACACACGCTCAAGTTCTCACGCTGACTCTGAAATGCAACTGTTACACCCACTGCCTTCTAACCCTCTGCCCCATTTAATGATCTGCTTCCTTAAGAAATACCTGCTGTGCTTAGCAGCTCAGTAAATTTGTCTATGTTCATTCACTTTTTACCTTTTTTCCATTAGAATGGAGGGAAGGATGGCATTTAATAACACATGCTGCAAACCAGAGCTTTCCCAGGATATGTTACAAAACAAGAGACTGCATGACCTGCTCAAGGTTACAGAATGACTCCATTGCTCACTCTGAATTAGAAACTGGTATCCTTCTGACTCCTCCTGCATTTTCACTAATAAAATAATACCACTACTGAACACTTGCAGAGTTCCTTTCATCACAGGATGTCAAAGACCTTTATAAATATTAATTAAGCATTGCAACAACACTAAGAAGTATGTAAAACTTAATTCTGCACATGAGTAAACCCAAGCAAAGAATAAATAACTATGTTCAAAGCCACAGGACAAGTCAGCATTATGGAGAGAAATGGTTCTTGCCATTAAGAAACACTCCATTAGAAACAAGGACATAATTAATACTCCAAACGTGATGTGAAGAGCCCTTGATCGCCAATACATTACTACAAAACCTGGTCACGTGCAATCCTGTAAAGACCACACTAAATCTCAGGCAGCATTCTCATGAAGACACTATTTTCTTCCAAACACAGAGGACAGGTCTCATGAGATTTTTTTAAAAATTCTGTGTTTCTTGTTTGGCAACTTTCCTTAGTGAAGACAGGTAAGAGTGTGATATTCTTCAGTACTTTTACAAAATTAACCAGTAATATTGAGCTCAGACACAATTCAAATATCAATTCAGACCTCACAAGTGTAAGTAAACTACTCCTCGACATTCAATCATGTACTCCAGTAATTAAGGAAGCAAAATACCAGGGTTTTTTAAGAACTTAATATCCATTCTCTAAAGAAATAAACACAAGTCCAAAATTACTGGTTTTAAAAACTATAATAAAGTTATCACTTGAGTACTCAGAGATCTTGCAACCTGAGATAACATGTCCACATCTGACCTGCAAAAACCATGACTTTTGCAATCATTTTCTCTTTCCAATGATTCCAACTACCACAAGAAACCAATCTGTAACACTGACAGTCCTACTGTGAAAGCCAGCCATACTAAAACATACTCAAATTAATTGCTTCTATGTACTGTCATATTTGCAGACTTTAATGACAGTAGTGAGATTAATGTTTATATTTCTTAAAATTGTTGTTAACCTACTGAAAAATCCTCAAGATGACCAGCTCTGAACTCCTGTAAAAATTCACTTTAATTTTCATAACTCATTTCCCCTCCCCCCCTCCCCCCCCAAAAAAAAGAGAATCTGACATTAATGACTGCAAAAAATACTTCTGCTTTGGAGAAAGACTACTGTTTTTATGTAAGACAAGAAGTCACACAAAAAATTACAGCAGACTCACTTTGCAGTAAACTCTGTATTTGAAAAGGAGACTGTCACTGCAATGTTAATAAAGAAGTTAAATGAAAAATTGTGTAATTCAGATTTCACCCCAGCAGTCCTTCAGGTTTTCCACAGGTTATTTTTTTTTTAAAATATTCTTAATAGTTCAACAACAAACTTTACTTCGCACCCAAGTAACAAGATTCAGTGAAGACTGACAAAGAGTTAGTTGGCTGAATGAAAAACAGGTTTGTGTTTCGTGTTTTACATAGAAAAGTATGCTTTTCATCTGGCTACTGAATGAGTACCTGGACATCGAGTTTTGGGCTTTTTCATCCTTTCAAAAGGACACCTGGCAGTACAAACTTAAGTCTCTGGGCAATAAAGGTGTCTATCACCCTTGTAACTTTAGCTCAAGTTCTCCTGTAGCACAAAACCAGAGAGCAATTCAGTATTATTCAGTATTTGGTACACAGCTTCCATCACCTGAAGTCATTTTTCCTACTCCTTACATGGGACAACAGCTCCTCAACGTCGTTTATGTTATCATTCAACCATTACGCCTTCAACAGAGGACTGATGAGATTGAACAGCTTGGCTTTAATAAATGGAGTTCCACCCTCACTAATTCTTCAAAAATCAACAGCCCAAAGTTGCTGAGTTTTCCTGAGCTAAACTAATCACCCAACCCTCAACAAAAAGGTTTTGGAGAGTCTAATCAACTCATTGCCACTTAGAAGCAGAACCAAGTTCAAGATCAAATACTGCTGACATGTATCCAAATGTAGCTGGAAACCAAGAGGGAGCAACCTCTCAGTCTACAGCTACAGAAACTTTACTGACAGTGGTAGTATCATGTGCCCTCCAGACAAACAAACCTACTACAGACACAACCATTACACACGTAGCTCTCCAGGTCTGGAAAAGCACAGATATGTGATCTTAGCCAGTACTCACTGGAGTTTCAATACCTTCACAAAGCTCTGATCCCTAGCTTTTATCTAGTAATGGACAGCCAGTGGAAAATGGCTAATTGTATTGCAGCATATTCTCACACTTTCATTAGTCACTCTATAAATCATGGAGGACTGCATGTACACAAAGAAAGGAGTTACAACTATACTGTTACAGACCACAGTTGTAGTAAGGTCATCAAGATTCCACTGTAGATTAAATAACATCAGGATTTCCTGTGCCAGTAGTAAAGAGATACAGTATTTACTGTATCAATAAATCACTCTATCTTATATAGCTACTATTCAATATTTGTCTGTAGGTAACCACAGGTGATAAAAAACTAAAATCTGTTGAAACAGCAATGCTAAATTGCAAACCAGGTGTTTCAGAGCAAAAAAAAGAAAAAAAAAGCTTAAATACATTTACCCTCTAGGTGTGTAATCAAAATACTTTATGTATTATGTATTACTTTATATACTTATGTAATTACAATATGAAAACATATATCAACTTCCTCCTTCCCCACTTTTGTATGAAGATTTAAACATTGATAAAAGTTATCTTGATAAATCACATAAACCATATCCTTCAAATGGCTTTTAGAGTCAGATGCACTTCACCATTCACAGGATGGAACAGTATTTGTAAGATGCACACGTGACACCACAGTGAGTCATTTTGCTAACAGACCATGCCCTCTTCTTGTTCTGGAGCTTGCACCTGCTGTTAAAACGCTGACAGGCAGGGATCAGATCTCATCAGAACCTCAATGAGGATGACAGACTGCACACCCTGCTCAAGAAACTAGGTAATTCACAAAGGAATTTAAGACTTCTCCTTGCTGCATTGCTGCAGACTTTCTGAAGGCCAAGCACGAGACTTACTCCCAAAACAGAAATGAATGAATGGAAGGTGTGGGTCTTACTGAGAAATTTGATAGACTCTGAGTCACTAAAGAAAATGGAACTTTATTCTGCTGAGTTAGCTCAAATAAAGAGGATATGCTAGACTTGATATCTACTCCTAAAACATCAAGATCTCTGGGACACTGAAAAATGACTGTTTGATGCTTAGGTTATGTGGTAAGCCCAGAGATTCTTTGCAGAGCCTGATGTGGAAGCATTTCAACCCCAGATGCTGCTTCTCACCCTTCTTATTGCAACCAGCTGGCCCATCCTTTTCATTAGTCATTTTTCAATCAAAAATGAGATCAATAAATTATTCAAAAACATCACAACTCAATACTTCATGTCATGACTCATGCCTAATTAAGATATAATCTGAAATTATTCATTGGCATACAGAATGAAAACTAGAGAATTGTAAAGAAACCATGTGCAGGAAACAGGAAAAACGAAAACAACACAGAACTGCAAGACGTGACTTGTTTTGAACGGTAAGAAACTAAAAATCCCTCCTTGTGAAGCTACTTAAGCAGCCAAAAAATTCAAAGCCTCTCCAAACTCGTCTCCTCATATAATTACTTGAGTTTTGAGGACAAAGGTGATCATTTTGATCTGGCATTCTAAGAAAATTATTAGCTGAGATCTCAGAACAACATAACCAAATACCCTTACCAAGGCATGCAGCATCTACAAACACCACTTGCACTCTCAATACCTATAACCTTTTTTTTGCCTACGCTCAACTGCCAATTCATCATTCATATGGAATGCTATCACTATTACCAGTTAACAGCATCAAATCAAAGCTCTCTATAATCTACTGGTTTGCTATTTGCACAGCATACTGTAAAAAACAGTGGAAAAGATACAGACCACCAAAACATAACAGTGAGTGTAAGTGGCATTACCATGCACTTCCCTAAATTTCAAAGATTTACAATTGCTGCTGTGCTTTTGAAGAATACTGGATTTGACACTAGCTACGAACTCTTCTTTCCCTATGATGCACAAATTCTTTAACAGCAATTTTAAAGGGCAACATTAAATTTCTAAGTATATTGCATCATATATCTACGTGTTATGGTATGACTATGTATCAAGGAAATTTCCTTCTATTTTAGAAACCTCCTAGGAAAACTTTCACAGTTTAATTCAGAAAACAAATAAATACCAGTTTCCACACTCAGTAAAGAAAAAAAATCCCACTTCTTTCTCATGTATGCAAGCACACTTTATGTGCACAAAACGTACAGAAATGTAGAAACGCCTCCCTCTTTGAAGGTTTTTAAACTTTAATTTGTCTTCATGTTCTTGGCAAGCTATGTTTGGAAAGGTAAGACAGCTGTCAGTACTCCATAGGAAGCATTATCAGGAAGGATATTACAAGTTCACTCAAGAGCTTTGTGAGGTCATAGAAAACTCCAACCACCTGATGATAAATATATTTTTAAAAAGAGACGACTCCAAGGATAAATCAGGTTAACACCACAATTAACACTAGAAATACCACTGCGTATTTAAATGTTTTTTCTAAAAGTAAGAATTAAAGGAAGAAGTTCTTAGAATCCACGGAACAAAACCATCACAAGTAGCAGCCACTGCATTACAATAAAGGTCTGTCACCCTAAATTGCACACCTTCCTGACTCATATTGGAAAACAGGCTGGTGCTCAACACTGCAGTGCCACCTCACCCACTGCCTGTGCAGATGGTCTGAGACACCCATACAGGGTAACTTAGAAAACCGTAGAAATGTCTCTTCCTCACTTCAAAAAGACTGTAAAAGGGTGGAAAACAGCATTCTGCAGGCCACATAATTGTACCTGTTTAACAGTTTATTTTAAATTAACTAGCCACAACAGTTATGAGGCAGAAACAAAAGAAGTTCTAGAAAATAGTCCATTAATAGGCAGAGATGATTGCCACCTCTTATGGTCACTAATCGGGTAAGCTATTTTTGATTCATCCATTTTTATAGTCCTGATACTGGCCACTACTCTTTAGCTGCATTTAAAAAAAAAATTAGTTAATTTTATTTCTTGCCTTCTGGAAATAAAGCATAGATTAAAACACCTAGTCTAGACATGAAATTCTTACTAATTGCTAAATAAACAATCATTTCCTTATTTCTTAAACAAAGACATTAGAAAGTTTAAGGGAAAAGTGTTCACTGTATCCTCAGGCATTTGTCTAAACTAAGAGTAGTCTCCCACCAGGGAAAATTTCTTTTAACGATGCTGTTATTCCTATGGAATTGGTTCCTGCCCAATCTCAGCATCCAGTCATCTGAGAGCTTTTCCTATTTGCATTGAGTACAGTAGACAAGATTTCTGAAATCTTGATTGAGGGTTCTCATTCCTTGTCTCTTTCTGGGAATTATATTTTACAGCTTAAGTGATGATTTTTACTTGCTGCTTATGTCATTCATGGATAGAGTACCAGACCAATTTCCAACTTCAAACCTATGTAAATATCTCCTGCTTTTGAATACAATAGTTTAAGATAACTTAAGAACTTTTTAGAAATAGTAAATAATCAATGAAGACTGAATATGCATCTTGCTTACAAAAATCTAGTGTCCATTCATCCTCAAGAAGATGGAAACATTTTAAAACTAACTACACATTACTATCAAAGAAGAAATTTCTCTAGTAAACCAAGTCAGCTCTCAAATATCTATGCTCCAGAAAGCTTGCATTCCTTCACAACATGGAAATCCATCAGAAAGTTGCTTCAACATACAAGAATTCTAAGATGACAGGACCTTGCAGACCACATACAACATGGCTATGGATAATCTTCCAGGCACGGCTACTCTTCTTCTGTTATAGAAGAGGGAAATTCTAAAGCAAGACGTAATCCAGAAAAGAATCCAGAATGAGGAAACCACTGAACTGCCACCTCAGAGATTGTAAAAGAGCATTGACCACAATGGTACACAGAAAATAAAAATGTTAAGTTACAAGAGAAAAAATGAGGTAAAAATTACATTGATGTAAATGATATTTTAGCATTTAACGTATTTCTAAAGCACCAAGATTAAGCTGATCTGTCTCGTTAAATTCTCCATCCAACTAGTATTGGCTACTTTTAGGTTATTTTTGCCTTGTTGCGTTATGCAAGACTATTTTTAATCAAAACCACACATTTATCATTTCGGTGATATCATCAGACACAAAGAAATGCATAAACCTCACCAACTATAATCTTCAAAGAGTAACAGACATTCATTACTTCTGAGTGGTTAGAAGTGTGCACTCTTTTTCAGTATCAGTAGTAACAGAAACAGCTAAATCAGAAAAGCATTCAGCACACAGATCCACCTAAGTTCGGCATCTTTCCAGCTAAGAATATAATTCTGACCTCTGCTGACAGAAGATCTGAAGACTCCTATCTTTAATTAACAATTACCTCTTCCTATCTACCAATGATAAATATCACGAGCGTGGACCACAGCAGTTTCCTTTTTTTGGACACTAGGCAAAACCAAGTGTATGATCGTGATATGAGTGTAAGATATTTCACTGTTCCACAAAACACTACACTTCTAATCTATTCAGTTAAACCTTCTCTCGATCCTCTTTAAGAAAGGCAGCTCTGCATAAAAACAGGTCAACTCTTTGCTGCTATATAAAGTTGAAGACTAAAATACATAAGCTGATGTGGGAGACTATTTCCTGCTGAAAGAAAAGCCCTTTAAACACTAGAACCTCAAATCTAATTTGTCAGCTTATTGACATGCTTCCATGCATACTGCCAGTGCAAAGCATCTGTCTTTCTGTGAAGCTGCTCTTTTGGAAAAATGGTTAATGCTACCCAGCAGAAAAGTTAGCATGACCTTATAGTAGAAGCAATGCAGAACTCAGTCACACACGTAAGTTTAAAACTCCAAATTTGAGGTGAAAGACCACACCTTTAGCTTTAATCAAATCTATCTGCTAAGCTAGAGGTGCCAAGTGGACTTATGGTTATCAATAAATGTCACCTGCACTTGACTGACCTAAATGGGGAAGGGCACCGAGTCACCAACTTTTTCCTATGCTCTTCAGAAAGAGTATAAAAGAAAAAAAAAATACACTTGGCTTCACTGGAAACATTCTTAGTTCAACCAGCCCTTTATAAGTTTACTCTTAACTAACGCCTTGCTTTAACAAGACAGTGGGGTAAACTTTGTTCAGCCACTGAAGCCATGCTACCAACTTCAATTAGGGGCAATAAGCTCCTAATGAAAGAAGCTCAGCTGGGTCCCCCACTCACCACTGCAAGAATCTAGTCCATAACACTGTTACTGGTGGTGACAGGGTAGCAACTCCAAACTCAGCAACTCATCACTAGATGGTTACAGTATTTCTGGAAGACTTGCTGGGAAGAACTACACCATTTCATTACAAGATATTACCAGCTGTAATAGGTGAATAAGGCAAGAACTGCCATAACAATATCCATCTCTAAAATGGTCCAGGCTTATGCAACAAACCTGACAAACCCAGTTTAAATGTCTTCTGAAGCCACAGACAAAGGCAATTGGGGCTTGTAAACTCTCAAACAGCTGAAACCAAAAGGGAAACTCAAAGGATTTTCCACGGGGCTTGGTTTGGAGCAAGTGGTTGCGTGGTGCTTGGTTGCTGGCTGAGGTTAAACCATGACAGTGCATTAAAATAAAAGGGTAAAAAAGCAGACCACTGTAATGCTCAAATTAATTATTCTGATTTTCATTAACTACCAATAAAAGTTTGAGATGCATCCTCAAAGTGCACACCACTCAGAAACAATTCTTTCCAAAGAATGAGGCATAGTCACACTGCACACAGCAGGAGACATCAGTGCTTCAGCTCCTCAGGAGTGAGATATTTTATTGTTAAGCTTTTGGTACTTGGACTACTTTTTAAAACTATTTCGCATTTTTGTTACTTTCAATGGACAAAATGAAACTTACTTCCTGGTAAACAAACAAAAACCACCTCAGTGTTTTGTCTGGTTCGGGTTTTTTTTTTTTTAGTTTGTATTCTCTGGCTGAGTTCCGTGTTCATAATCTCGGAAAATAATCTTATTATACATTTGCATAAAGCCTCAGTTAGCAAGAAACAGCACACAGATTAAGGTACTCCAGGGTTAGCAAGAAACAGCACACAGATTAAGGTACTCCAGGGAAAAAAAAAACGAAAAACTTTGCTACTAGAGCTTGGTATTAATGACATTCTGCCTGGAAAGGAAGTCCCTTTTACTGTGAAATGGACTTTAAAATCCCTGTCAAGATTTTTAACACAGAGAAAAATAATTCATAATGGTGATGTTCATTCTGTAATAATATTTTAGATCAAAACCTTCTTCCAAAAGGGAGCTCCTGAAATAACCAGAACTGTCTATACGTTCAATGGAAGCTACTCCAAGCTTTTACTTCAGGAAGGAAGAAAATACCAGGCAGCAAACCTACAGCAGGTTCTTACTTCTTTCATACTGCACTGAAGGATAACAATGTTTAAAGCCTCATTAAAAACTCCTCAAGTGTTAAATACAGAATGTGAACTTCAGTTTAATAAATAGTCAACTTCAGGCAGACTGTCTCTGAACCAGGTTTTCACTTCTATTTTAAAACATCAAAGAACACCAAATTTCAGGGCATTTTCTTCATGTCATTAGTATTTCTCAAGGTAGCATGCAGAGCAGTAGCTTTTAAGCCTGAATTCCTCTACACTTAAAAAAGCCCTTAGTCTGGCCTCAAGGCACTGCACTAGGATTTGCCACAATTTGTGACCCAGCTACGTTAATCATGCTCCTTGGCAAGTGGAAACCCACAAGTGCTGAACCATCTTTTAACACCAAAGTCTTAGCACTGAAATTTTGAGAAAGGCAAATTACACAATTCCATCTCTTTACTCACATCTTGATTTTGGTTACATCAGCTTTGTTCCCTTAAATACATGAAGGAAAAAAAAAGCATCATTCTATTCACAACTCAATGCAGCTGTGTATGAATGGCTTCAGCCCAAGGCCACAAGCCAGGAACTTCTGAGTTCAAGTCTGGCTCTGCCTCTGACTTTCTGTGTGGCCTTCGGAGAGCCTCTGGATTTCCCTGCTGCTCCTCTAAATCTGTACACTTACCTTACAGAAAGGCATTTGCTTCGTTTGTGCAGGCTTTTCCCAAACACAAAACTCGAAGTGACTTTGAGAGCCATTTTTATTGTGTACTGAACACCTATACCTTGCCAAGAAGTCTCTACCTGTCAGTTGATACCTGGTGGTTTTTAACTGCAGTAACTGCCAACACACTCTTGCTACATATATGCATACACACCCCCTATCAGACACACACAAATATAAAAAATGTAGTAAGCTGGAAAATAGGCAATTATTTCAAGGTTTCTTAACAAACATGATGAAAAAAGGAAATTGAGTTACATGCTGTAATTAAACTTACAATGAAGAGCAATCTGCAGCCTTGTTCTTATTAACACACTGAGCCAGCGATCAAGACCGTTTTTAACAGCTCAACATTAAACACACAGAGCAAATAATGCTCAAGCTAAAACGGTCACAACTACTAATACTTAGAATAGCATTTAAACAATAGAAAAATGGCCTAAGAATGCAAAGGGGAAGAAGCATTTAAGCTTAACCAAGTTATCTAACACTAACTGAAGCATCATTTAAAATGTAAGTTTTTTAAGCAAAAGATGAAGGGAAGTTACATAAACTTAAGCTGACCCCATATTTGCAAGTCCATGGTAGGAGAGTTTCACTTCACATTACCTGGACTGAAGCAGAATGTAATGAAGACTGACACAGCCAACCTCAGCTTTTTCTGAGTATGAAACACCCAAATACAGCTCATCATCTTTGAAACAGCCACCTTTAAATCCACATCTGAGAAACCATTTTGTACCCAAAATTTTATCAAGACAGGCTGGTTTTCCAAAAACTAACCTGTTTGGTTTTTAATGGCCCAACTATGGCAAGCTAGCTTAAAGAACTCTGCAACTGTGGCTTTAGGGTACTTTAAGCTGCCAAGGTTAAATTCTAGCCTCTCAACGTTTAGCTTTTGTCTGCCTTTGCCTTTTTCATCTTGTTTGCCTAATATCTGGTAAAAAACCCACTTCCTACAGTCTTTCTGTGTCAGGATATATACTTTATTTATAGTAACTGGCAAATGTAGAGCAAAACTATCTCCTAATTAACAACACAGCAGAGTTAATTTGATGCAGAATAATGTGTTATTTTGCGATAAGAACAGTCACTCATGGACTTAATCAGAAGTCACCATTCCAGAATAGCTACCATGCAAGATGAGGTGGTTAAATGCAAATTCAAACAGCTTTTGCACAAGACGACTCAACTGGTTTAAACAGCTGAAAAATTATCTGCAAGTACAACTTAGGATTCTCCCATCCCAGATAACTTACTAAGCCTTCCTACCACAATTCAGAGGCTTTCAAAACATATTTGCCAATTAAGGAAAGTTAGAAGAAATACCTTACTGAAGAAGTACATGTATCCAAACTTAGTAGGAAGATTTCATCTCCACCCAGAGGAGACTTTTTTCCTAGTTTCCCACACCACACCACCACCCGTGTGTTTCCACTGGACGAAGCAGTCACGAATGCTGCCGCAAGGCCAGCATACTGGTTAGCAAGTGTTCCTGCCAAGGTGATCTAGATCTGCTCTGAACACAATTACAGGACACAGGCAAAGACAAAATCAAACAAAAATAACCCTAATGGCTTGTCCTCTTTCTTTCTCTCTCTCAGCATTGCTTGGTCTGGTTGGTATGTAGCAAACAGGTAATTGTGAAGGTTACCTGCAAAGCAACTGAAAACCTGACTCTGTAACACAAGGCTATTTAATTTTAAATTCCCATTACTATTGGTACAACTAACTTCTGTAGCACCAGCTGGAACCTCTTTTACACTAGGCTGAAAAAAGCTTCTGGGGTTTTACTTCAGGTTAACCAAGCATTTTTAGAGGCAATTTGAACCTAGCCCACATTCAGATTCCAATCAGTGCACATGAACTTGTAATGACATCCACAAAGAAAAACAGAGCTAGATATAAAATGACATATATAACTTCAACAGAACATCCTCTATTTCCACATGCTACATTTTTAACCAGTTTAAAGTGTATTATTTTGTATTTTTTGAATATTTATCATAGAAGATCCCTTGACTAAAGCAGTGAGGTAAAAACACTAATAGTACCCAAGTAAAATCAAACAAAATAGGAAAGGTTTATTTATATAGTCTTAGGTAGGATATAGAAGAATTCATTTTTAAAAATTCGCATGGAAATGAAACAATCTACTATTTTCTGTTTCACAGGACAACTGCTTTTCAGTGTACATAGGAATAAGCTAGGGCAAAACACGTGCCAAGTTTTGGTACCTTCTCTCCTCTCTTCCCCTGCATATAGAAGGTAGCCATTTTCACTTTTATTGTCCTCAAACTCTCTCCAAGTAAGAGGCAGAACAGCCTGGCAAAAAATCCAGCAAGAGCTACCAGATCAGAATTTCCAAGCATTATAATACCAAAATTCACTTGTATGTTGTGATCAAATCATCCTCCCTATGAACTGTTCAGCAGAAGACAGAGCACAAACATGCTGTATATTTAGCTGGCAAAGTGATGTACCAGAATATATCAGTTTCACTTCAGTTGACGAAGTTCTCAGTAGTAGCCAACCTCTTGCCAAAGAAAGCTGTTTTGTAGTCAAGTATATCTAGAGTACCAACACAGAATTAGAACCATGTGTTTTAAATCAGACCCTGAATCTGGCATGACTGCTTAAGCAAAATTATATACAATTAAAAATATAAATGCTAATACAGAAGCTGCAACAAGAGCGTGAACGCTGCTACATTAGCACTCTAATATTAAAGTTGCAATGCCTTCTACCACCAACAACAAAATTCAAACTGGGGGAAAAGAAGTGGAAGAAAATACTGAAGATTTATTTTAAGGAAGGTTTAAGTGACACAGGACACTGCATCCTGGAAAACTGGATAGCTCAGGCACAACCAAGTTCCCAAACATACAATGAACCACAATGACAATACATTTGTGTATATTTGCCACAGAGCACATGTAAAAAGCGACAATTAAACTCAACTCTAATTAATGGTTAAGTGGCATTAACAGATTATACATTTAACCTTTTCTATTTTCATATAGGTCAGCTAGCTCAAAAAACTCAGACTCTACAAAAGCTGTTTTAAAAACTCCAATTCTAGCAGCGTCGCTGCAGTTTAAGTTGTCGCTGCAGCTTACGTACACGAAGGCTGTGCCCAACAGCCACTGAGATTACAAGTGCACAGCAGATTTTCGAATATGTTATTCAGAAAATGCTGTGCTTAAAAAGGGGAAAAAGCCCCCACTGAGAACACCAGAAGTAATTTTCCTCTTGTTTTATTTTTTAAAGAAATACTTCTTCTCTGATTGAGAAATTAAGGCAATAACTCTGCTTTAGCTCAAATCGGTTCAGCTGCTACACTCAGACCTGTACTTCAGGAAGCCTAACTCATCTGCTAAGCACTCTGGGAAAGATCAGCATGCTTCCCTTATAATTTTAGCATGCACAGGGTTTCATGAACTATTAAGGAACTAAAAAAGAATGGTCACCTTGATTAAAAAAAAAGTTATGCCTTTCTGCTTTTTAGTTGCTGAAGTAACTGTGCTATTCGAAGCGCACTCAACTACAATGGAGCTCTATGTCAAAATGATGCTCTTCTGACACAAATTAGACAACTACTTATCTGTTTGCAGAGAGTGTAACTACAAAAATAAACACAAAAAAGCTGAAGTGTTTTTTCACTGGACTACCTCCCTGTAATATTTCTTGCTGCTCTTATTGGAGCTACCTCAAAATATGTTGATCTCCCCCACTGTTAAAATGTGGCCTCACACATCTCATCCTAAGAGAAGAACTCCCCTGCTGGCATGAAATCAAACACAGTTGTATCTTGATGCCTTGTTTCAGTTCTGTTGTAGTAAATTCCAAGGTCACATTTCACTTCTGGAAGTCTCAATTTAGCACACGTTTTTATTAATATAAATGTGCTTTATACTTTTATGCATTTTTCCATCTATCAGGGTCAAGGTAATTTTAGATTATTTTCTCTGCCTAACATATACAAACATCCATTTAATTGAGTTCAGACACAAACTGTAGCACCGTAAGGAGCAGTAGGCAACTTTCATTCTTACTAACTCATTTTTAACAAAATGGCCCTCACTAGTTTATCTCCAGCTGTATTAGCACACATTTTTCCATGGTGTTTAACCCCTTTTGTTTGTTCTACCTTAAAAGTTTATCTCATGTTTTATTAATCTATCTCCTCTTAGGTACCTGAAAAACTCCAAGGGTTGTACCTTCTGTTACGTTTTCCCACATGACTAAACAGGCTAATTAAAGGTAGTTCTTAAAGTACAATATTTTGAATGACAAGTCTTTAAATTCACTCATTCTGTAACACCCAAATACCACATCAACCAGTTCTTAAGACACAAGTTTTCAGAAATTATTGAAAAATATACAACTGTAGTAGCAGCAGGGCATTTCATCCCTAAACTATAATGCCAGCATACTATATAGAGACAGGAAAACAGCCTTTAAAATGACAATATCAATTAACCTTAGGAATTCCCTTCAGAAGTGTGTTGATGGCAAAAAAACCCCAACCAAATACAAACAAAAAAACCTAAAAAAACACGAAAAACCCAACTCCAAACAACAAAAATCCAACAAAAACAGTAATAATAATAAAACAAACAAACAAAAAAAAAACCCCTCACCCAGAACCATCCAAAAAAACCTAGCAGGGTTTGCATATATTCATGCTGCTCGCAGAATATGTTTTAGTCTCAGCAAGAAAAAATACCCCAAACCCACCAAAACAAAACAAAACCCCAACCAAACAAGTAAGAAAACACAACCCCCGCCTGTTGTGTTCTGTAGTAAGCAGCCTATGTGTAAAGGAGAACTTCAGCAGTGACAAGTGCTAAATGTACAGCTCTGGAGTTGGAATTCCCACAAGTACAGAAAAGCACCACAAATACAGAAAGGCACCGTTCCTCCTGTGTTCTGAAGAACAATTATGGCACCATCACAACAACAAAACAGAAATATTCTCAATATACAGTGTTTATCTCCACGATAACGCCACATTTGCCTTCAATGCTGAAATGGCCAAAAACTGTTACCTTGACACCCAATTTTAAGCATTTAAGTGTTGTTTGACCAATACTTGAAATATGACATGTGTAATCATACCACGTAAGACTGCTAATGCTAGCATTACATTAGCAACCAAAGATTTCAGAAGAAATACATCTTTGTATTAATCTAACCTGAATTTTACATCTGTTGAGCAATTAATTCTGGAGCAATAATGTTAGCCCAATATTTAAAGTTTAGCTACTTGAAATCTAAGGTAATAACACTAGAACCCTGATATTCACGCTTGATTTCCTTGACAGGGCATGATATACAGGTCCTTGGAGCTAAAAATCCTATATATCTTATTTTCTTGAATCAAATCTTGAGCTGCTTAAACAGGATACCAATACTTTAACAAGGAAGGCAGTAGATGGTTTCTTCATCAATTAAAGCAAAAAAACCCTGAAACTTTTCAGTTATGAACTACTACCAGCTGTAGAGAGTACCAAGGGCGCAGCTTCCAAGAAATCTTGTTCAAAATAAACTGTAAATTAAACTTCTCACCTTCCATCCTGGTCCAAAAGGAATGTACATCCATAATGACCAGAATAAAAGAGGTCTGCTTCTAGATGCAAGACAAGTTTTTAAAGGGGTACTAAGAAAGTCGTGGATAAAAATCTTCCTCTATACTCTATTTCTAGGGATTTTTTTCCTCACAGATTTAGATGCTTTCTCCTCTACTAAGCCACCTATTAATAAGTAAGAAACAAAAATCTTAAAAAGGTTAAGTTTAGCTGAAATCAGCTGGCAAAGACTGCAGGATCTTACAAAGTTTCTTTTTCTTCCTTCTCAGCAGGAGAGAAAGAGGCTAAAAGAAAAGCAACTGAAACTAAGCATACTGATCTTTCAGTCACTTTCTTTCTCTGAATTTTTTCCCATTGGAATTGCAGACTCCCATATATTGAAGCTCAATGGTAATAAGGCTTTTCTTGTCAATTATTTCTCAAGAATCTCTTAGATGTAGTGCAAAAACCTCCAGGGGTTCTGCTGACTACAGACTTCACTAGCTTTCAACCTACTAAAACAGGCTGCTTTGGAAAGGGACTGATTCCTGTAGATACCAATAACAATTGACATGCAAATGCAAATAGAAAAATTTAATAAAGCTTCTAAACTCAGCATCGTCATTGCAAACTGAATGAAGCAAAAAAACTTCCCCTACCCCCATGTCTCTGTAAGCTTCAAACTGATCTAGAAATTGCAACTCAAGTCAGGTCTCTCAAAACAAGTGTTTTGTTCCCCTTGTACTGCAGGAATGCACTGAATACAAACAGCATTGAGAATTGCCCAGATTCACACTTAAAATCCTATGGTTGCACAGACTGCGCAGTCCTCAACACACCCCGCAGTAAGATCTGAGGGGTCAGAAGCATAATTATAAGAGGAATTATTTTAATTGGTCTTTCCTATTCACAGTTACAGTCTCACAAAGCAGCTCAAATGTTTGACAGACTCCTTATTGGAATGATTTCTATTATTCTTCATAGCTGTCTGACCCATGACAGCTTCTGCAGCGAGGAGCCGTTGCAGTTATTGGGAACCACCCTGTATTCCATCACCTTAGCCATCAAGCCATATGTACAAACATCCATCGACACATTCTGGAAGTGTGTAATGTAGGCAGTAAGGCATGAAGGCAAAAAAACACACAGAAAAGGCAAGTACTGTTCTGAAGTGCAGATTCTGGGAAGACTACATCCTACAATACTGCCAGCTCAGGACACAATTTGGGTTTTCTTTACTTCCGCAGTTCAGCATCCTGTTCTACAGCAATTATCACATAAACTACAGTAACTGAGGTTTCTGTCCAGTAAGCCCCAAATCTGAGAATACTCCTACTTTAGAAAGCATTTGAAAACAGTTGTAATGTCTAATTATTGAGTGTCAACAGGTACATTCAACTTATTCTGGCTACATCCAGGTCTCCACTGAGCCCAAGAAGGTTTAGAACAAAAAAAGCCATCCGGGCACATCATGTCAAAAACACAAAACATTTTAATAGCATTTCCTGCCAGTAACAGGAGGGTGGAATCTAGTAAGTTCATTAACCCTAAGCAAGGGGCATGTGTTACTTCATGTATTAACTGGGTTATCCATTACTGTTAAATGCTTAATGACCAACAAAATACACTACATAAAATTTGAGCACAGTTCTCTTCTACTGGCTTCCCCTAATTTAAAGTTTAAAAAAAACCTTCAAAGACACCCTCTCTTAATTTCCATGAGAAACTTAACATACTGCAGAATTATTTCAAATATTTGCTAGCCAGTGCAGAAAAATTAAAAGTCCCAATACGTACAAGACTATAATGACAACAGCCAAATATATATTTTCAATAAGCTTGTTCAAATGTCTCCTCCATCTGTGTTTAACTGCGTGCACGTAAGGCCACAAAGAAATATAAAATATGAGCCATCTTGTAGGTTTACAAAGTTGACCTGCTAACCACCATCACTGCACTAATACACGGCAAACTAGAGTACATTGCCATGGTTATTTGCAGAATTATCTGCTGCTTACATGTTCAGCAATAAAAAAGATTACAATGCAACGCCTGTGAGAAAGGGGTGAAGAATAATGTATACCACCACAGAAATTTTTTCATTTAACCTCACAGAAAGGAGCATTACATCACACTCTTACAATGCAGGAGGAGGGGCCTGTTCTCAGAAAGCAAGCTCCAGCTATTTCCCTTTAATTTTCTGCTTGGTTCTGGAGGGAGTTGCAAAAATAACTCGGATTTAAATTTTTAGCAACACAGAAGGCTGGAGGG
>VXBQ01017431.1:495160-531663 GCA_013400175.1 Phainopepla nitens
TTTTTACAAAAAAAAAGGGGGGGAAGAAAAAAAAAAAAAAAAAAAAAAAGGCGAGAAAGTACAGCCGTACAGTCCTTTGCCTACATGTACTAAGGCGGAGATGAACGCTCGCTCGCCGTAGAAGACAAAACCCCGGCAGTGGCCGGCACCCCGCACATTCCTGAATAGCCGGCGCCCGGCGGATGGGCCGCCAGCCGCGGCCGGGGGCAGCGCCGGGCCCGCACCGCTCCCGGGGCTCGGCGGGGAGGCTCCGTCCCCGCTCCCGCCGAACGCACGGCCCCGGCCGGCCCCGCTCCCAGCCAGCGGCAGAAAGAATGCGAGCCTGGTTTCACAGATGCAAATTTTTGCAGCAGATTTAAGGTGCTGTGAGGAAGAAATCTCTCTTTTTAAAGCCTCTATTTAAATAAAACAAGATTCTCAGCACTATCTCGTACTTCACCAGCTCGGAAAATACAAACGAACTTCTGTAATTTGCCTAGGTGTTTTAAATTACAAATATCTTCCAAATCCACACCACACTTGTACGGAGAGCTCCTTCTAAAAAAACCCCCAAAAATCCACTAAAAGTGCCGTACACGTACAAGCAGACAACATCTGAAGCAAGTCTTTGTGCTAAAAAGACACCTCTGCAAAACCACGGATGGAAACGATCAGCTCAGGCTCTTAAAAAAATCAACTGATAGGTAAAAACAATAAAACATAAACGTACCACTAACCTCATAAAGTGCAGCAGTGCTTAAATCCAGCGAGTTGAGGCATACAAGGTAGAAATGGAAATGAAAAAAAAAAATCCAAAAATGGTTTTGTATTTTTGCTTTTTTGTTTAGGTTTTTTTTTCCCTTTTTTGTTAATTTTTTTTTTTTTGCTCTCTCTCTTTTTTTATTTTTTTATTTCAAACGTTCAGAACCCAGCAGACGCTCCGTCGGCCATTTTGGCTGCGCTCCCTCGCTCTCTCCGCTCGCTCCCTCCCGCTCGCTCCCTCTCGCTCTCTCTAAAGGAAGCAGCTTTTTTGTGACCTTCAAATACGGGCGGCTCACGTGACCCCGCGCGCGCTGTCACTCACCGCCCGGCCCCGCCCCGCCCCCCGCCTTAAAGGGACAGCGCCCTGCCCGCACCGGGGCGGCCTCTCCCGCCGAGCCCCGCGCCCCGCCGGGATTCTGCTCCCCGCCCTCGTCGGGCAGAGGCGAGGCACAGGGAGGGCACAGTGGGGGAGCCCGGAGAGTACGGAGGGCGGCCCAGATGGGGCCTCTGTCTTTAAGACCTGATAAAAAGCCAGCAGCCAATTATGATAATTTCACCTTAGGGCTGCAGAGCCGACAAGCGGCGAATGGTCAGTGTTAAGTCCCTCCAGCCACACGCGCAGTTCTGCGGTGCACCGCGAACACCGACCCCGGCGCTCGCTTGGAGAGGAACCCCCATTTTAAGCACAACGCCCTCCTGACTCAAGGACAAGAGGTTCATGCTCAGACCCGAGTTAATTCAGGCTGTAACCAGACTGCCCACACCACATGCACGCATAAACCCGAGATCAAGGTCCAGACGCGAGAACACCCGCAGGACAGCGGAGCAAACTCGGTCTCTCCTGCTGCCTCGCCTTCTCTAAGTCTCAGGCTGCAACTCAGCCATTAGGCAGACATTCCACAGCCTCTTCCCAACAATTTCCATAGATAACCGCTCTAATAGCGGTTGAAACAGAGAATCCCAGTATCTTGTAACATAAAAAAATATTTGCAGGATGTTTCCAGATGTTACCCTGATGTGCAGAAACAGTAAAGAATACAGTTCAGCAAAAGGATATGGCGACGCGGGTATGATCCTGCTGTGAGGAGACTTGCTCCTGAGTCAGCCCAACACAGGTAGGAAATGCTGGAGCCGACTGTGTAATGGAACCATGCCTGGTGAGGGAACTGAAAGCTCGCTTGGGAAGCTCTCGGGAGCACCCTTAGGATCGAACCCTTAAAATATACAAGTTTTTAATTCTGTACAGTCATGCAACGTAACGATGTAGAAAGCCAAAATGCATCTGAACACGTGGAGAATTTTTAATACGTACACTTTTGTACAGACTTTGTGTCTGAGTGTGTGCAAATTGCTTTAAATACGCTACAGCAAGTATAGTATGAATACTGGCATCTCAGATCTACAGTTACATTGCTGCTGTGCTTATACTAACTTCTACGTAATCATTCTGTGTAAAATAGCAAAAGATTAAATGCTGCTAAAATCCTTTAGACATAAAACCACTGATAAAGTGTGAGGCTAAGTCTGGCAAGCGGGTCCACTCTGAACCTCGTGATTCAATGGGAGGGCCTCCCTTTGCACTTTTATTTTTTTTGTATTCCCAGTCTCTGCACAGATCTCTTCAAATTAATTATGATCTGATTTTCCTTGCTATGCTTCATCCAGGTAGTAAGGAACAAAGGGAACCTTGCCATCAAACTCTGTTAAAGTTGTGCCTTCGCAAATGTATACGAAAACCTGCTTTTGCCAATAATTACAGAATCACAGAATATTCTGAGCTGGCAGAGACTCACTACAAGGATCATCAAAATGCAACTCCTGGCCCTGCACAAGCCACCTCAAGAATCACACCATGTGCCAAGAGCGTTATCCAAATGCATCCTGAACTCTATCACAGACATGGGGCTTTTGCCAATACCTTTGACAGGAATTCTTTAAGCATCTAAATCACTCATTCATGACAATACCATGGAACGAAACTAACTTGGAGATTGATGGGAGGTCACTCCAAAGGAATTAATTTGAGGGGGCAGAAGCTGCACATCTTATGAATGAGAATAAAAATCATTAGTATGTATTTTCATAGAACATAAACCATTGGACTCATCAGGAGGCCATGAAGGGCTAGTGCAGCTCTAGTTCTGACGTTTTGCTCCCACCCTCATGATAAGGTACAGAAACTCAAACTGGGATTCTGCCACTGATGGGATTTCCTTCAATAGGACTACAGCCTGCACTGTAACCATCTGTCTCTACAGGCTCAAGAAACTGGCAATAGCTAATCTGAGTTGTATTTTTGGGTATTTAATGAAATAGAAGCAGCTGGATGTAACTGCTCAGGTTGCTCTGTCTAAACCAGAGCAGAGAACTGCCCTGCTGGATGTAGCAGATTGGAGTGTTTTGTGGCTGGTCTAATCCAAACACAGCAATTTAGGAAATGTGGTGAAAACTCGGGGAACATCTTATTTGTGGTAAGACCCAAAGAGAACACCACAATTGCTCTAAATCCCTAATGACAAAATCCAATCCAACTGCTAGGCATACAGTTCACATTTTCATAAAAGCAAATGTATAAGCATATCTATGAAACAGCTACCCCCTCCTGAAAAAAATACAATAAGTACTGCAGCTACGTGTTCTGTGCATGTTCACACTGACAGTATGCATTAAGGTACAGACAATTTTATTGCCTCTCAAAAGCCAAATTGTTTTACTGAGACCCATAAATCCTCTTAACTTCACTAGGGTTTGTCAACTCTCCATTCTGAAGTCTTTACCTCAAGGAGTTGATAATACTGTGATGACTTTCAGAAACAAGCACTCGCTTGAGTTGCTCTGTATCCAAGTGGAAATAGCTCCTATAAAATGTCACCTTACCAATGTTCTATTGACAAAGCTTTTTTAATCAGAAAGTAAGCAAACTATCAGTGAACCAAAAATATTTAGAGGCAAGTATGGATAATTCTTAAATAACTGTAGCTTTAATAGAAATTTTTCCACTCCACTACCGTTTGAAAGGTATCAATTCTTTACCTGTTCTTGCTGGCATATTGATTAAGATGGCTAACAAAAAGGTTTTGAGATTTTGTTTGATTTGGGAGATTTGTTGAGTTTTGTTTGTTTGTAATGCAGCACAGTAGTTCAGAAAGCTATGGAGTAGAGTGTAAAAATACATAGCATATCCAAAACCTGCACATTCCTTTTCAGAGGGCAATTGCATTAATTATTCTAACCATTAATTATTCTGATGCTAACAGGCTGTTAACAGCCACTGTTAATAGGTTATAGCCTTGTTATGTGCTACTAAGTTATCTGATTACAAACACTTCATTTCTAAGCTCCTTCCATGTGAGGATCATAAAGCACTTTAAAATCTTTAATGATGCCTCACACTGCTCCTGTGAGGACAGTATCCAGTGTAAGCAGACATACACATGCACATTAAGAGAGATGCTTACAATCGTGGATTCCCTGCACTAGTATCTCAACTGAGACAGGAGAGGAATAGGTTTTTTAATTCATATTAAGCTGTATTGTGGTTCTAGTAAGAGCTCATTCTTTTTGATGACCTATCAATAAGAATCAAGCAATTAGGCTTCAATATTATGTACACAGGCATGCTCCACTGTCCACTGGAACTGAGGTATCCACACCCTCCAGCCATTATCTCGAAAAGGAGATCTGGTCTGTCTACCTGTAGATCTTTACTCAGGTTTAAAAGGATCTGAGTTCATCCCAGTCCATATGCAAAACTCCCTCTTTCACGAGCTGGCATTTTGTTTGGGCTCAAAGTCCTACAGTTTGATGTCATATCTTACTTTGAAGGCTGCACCCTCATTGTCCCAACACTGGACCCCACCCACTGGGCTTTCTATACTGTCTATACATCCATGGCAATAAATGTAGGACTTATTTTTTCCCCCAGAAAGTTCTTCATAGCTGACACCATGACAGTAGAAAAGTCAATTATTCTCCTACTAATACAGCTCCTCAGCAGAAACCTCAAATATTAAGAAGTTTCTCAGAGCATGAATGCCTTGTCACCAACTGTCCTTTCTCCTGCTGGTGAAGAGTTTGCCTCCTGACATATTAGAGGAAAAAAGGCTGATTTTATTGCCAAAGTGAACTGAAGCCTACATGCCCTCTACCCTACTGCAGCTCATTAGTTACATTTCTCCAGATCTCTCTCCCCCACCCCAAAAGTGGGGTGCAATAAGAGATGTAAGATAATTGGAGGCAGATTCCAGCTCCCCAGCCAATCCCCAGCAGTCCAACTGACCAGGATTACAATGCCACCAAGCATAACTCTTCGAATTAACAGGGATCAGGAAAGTGCCTGTCTTTCCTGAGATCAGGCTAAAAACATAACTCAGGGTAGGGACACGTATGCAAGGACTGCGTTCCATAGTTTCACAACTTCTAATAATAAAAAGCAAGCAGAGAACCCCATAAATTAAGGAACAAAATTAAAGTCTTAACTATTCATTGGGTGCTCTTAAAACTGCCATATGGTTTATTTCAAGGGAACAATTAAAAACAGTCTCAGTCCAGGAAAATGAATGGTTCAGATCACTTTAAAATTATTTTCTCTGAATAGACAGAGATGTTGAAGCCTACCACTTCTGGAAATTGAAGATGATAGCTAATTCTGGCTGTACCAACATACTTTTTTTAAAGTCTCCACAGCAATTTCACCTAAGCCACTGTGCAAGAGTGATGACCTCTCTTTCTGCAGGAGTGCAAAACTTTCGAACATTTTTTTAAGGACAAAACACTCACTCTAAGGAAAACTAGGGGTTTTTTGGGGTCCTCCCCTTCCACACTTAGTAAATAGCAAGATATTTTATGCTGCACAATTGTGAAAACAGAGCTGGCAGTGGTTTTTAAGGATAGTAATCAAAAGTATAATGTAAATTGTTTCTTCAGAGAAAAATACCATGACTAAAAGCATCCAACAAAGGAAAAGCTTCCTTGGTTTCTGAAAAGGTAACAACAGCTTTTGCATCCCTTACACAAAGGCATCTATCAACACATTTTAGGAATTATTATTATTATTCAAAACTTACATTGCAACACTGCTTTGGAGTCATAATAAACTCAGACCTCATTCATATTTTGCCAGGGACAAAAGAAAGAATACAAGGCCTGAAAACTTAGGTTTAAGAATGACACATGACTTCAAGGCCAAGTCAGTTTCTGACCCTATACATTAATGAAGTGCTCAGGAAAAGATAATGAATCAGAAGGAAAACTTTATTCGCCAAATTTTGCAAACACTCATTTTTTCACCTAATTTTTCCTCAATTTGCTGCAATACTTTCCCTCACTGTTCAGCCTATAAATAATCTACCACTAAGCCTCCACTTCTTCAATTCCCCAAATGCCCTTTTTCCAGACTGGAGAAAGAGAAAGCTTTCAATCTGCCTTTTAACAAAGTTGTTGGGTGAACAACAGAACTGAAAGCCCATTTCCTACAAATTTCTGTCACACATCACTGAACCTCTACTTTCCACACTAATCCTAGCTTCCTGCACAGCCAGTTCTCCTTTGATGCCAAGGTTCTAACAGCATATTGAGCTCTATGCAGAGCTCTTCCCATAACTTGTTTTCACCTCTTTCAGTGCCTGGGCAAAAACTAACATATACTGCAGCTAATCCCAAAACATGATTAGCATTGGAAGACATAACCAGAACAGATAATTATTTGTCTAGTCCTGAAACCCTTCTGTTAGTGGAAAAATCACCTTTGGTCTCTTCTCTAGGAAGCTACGGAAGTTTAACATATGGGTAATTCTATTATAGTTTCTTACTTCTCTGCCTCACTTGACCAAAACTGGACAAGAGACTCCAAACTTATCTGGGAAAGATAAAGACATGAAAAGGCATTGCATGAGACTTAACTGCTCTAGGAACTGAAAGAACTGACCCCAAACATCATCCCCCACCAATGAAGTCCACCCTAAATGTTGATTGATTCTTTACATACATATCCTTTGATATTAAATAAATACTTTCCAGTAACATAACATGCAACAAAACTTGTGTAAATTAATATTCTTAGAATTTCTTTATCCTGCTCATATCAACTCAGAAACATCTAGATTTTGAAGGCTATAATTCTGTCCTAACAGGTCTTCCTCTTCAGTTCCTAAAATCCTACAAACTGCCAAAATAGCAATAAAATGAAACACAGTTATCTGTTTAATGCAATTATATGAATGAGAGTGAGAAGAGAATCATAGAATGGTTTTGTTTGGAAAGGCCCATTAAAGATCATCTAGTTCCAACCCCTCTGCTGTGGACAAGGACACCTCCTACCAGACCAGATTGCTTGAAGCCCCATCCAACCTGGCCTCAAACACTTGCATGCATCTTTCAGATAAAGAGACGTTCAGGGAAATGGTACAGTATGTCATCCCACCCATATATACAGCAAGTGTTGCTTTCGAATTGTTATTTACAGCATGTGAATTATCATGCATCACTTACATGACTGATCCAACTGACTTTCCATCAACCATAGCTGTTACTACAAATTTCAAAAGGAATAATAATTTAGTTCATTAAAGCCTTCCTTCACCCTGTTTAAGCCTTGGGGGTTTAAACCTTTTAAAACAGCAGCAAGCTTTATCATCTGACCAGATTAGAATAGTTAAGAAAAATTTTCTTTCATTTCTACAAACACTTGACCACAAAAGAACCCCTTCTTTATACAGTGCCTTTAGACATGCTCCTGAACTGTACTAAAAGCAGATTTCTTACAAATTCTTTTAGAATATCTCAGAAAAAACAAGGAAGATTTTTGGACTGGAAGTCTTATTCTAGTTCAATCTTGGTGTTTGTTTTTTTTTCCCTACCCAAAGGGAAGCTATGCTGTGCTTAGTGAATATTACTGTTTTGTTTTGGGAATTTTTTAATTTTTTTTTTTTTTTGTGAGAGAGCCCACTATCTCTACAATTTTTTCTAACTTGTCTTTAGTTTTAGCATGTTGAGTTCAATCACTGGTCCGGAAACCTCTTGAGAAAAGGAATTTCTGGCATCTTGGTTGAAGCTGGCACCAACCCATTTTCCTTTGTTCCCATTAAAGGAACCATAATGTGCTAAGTTAAATAATAATGATAAAAGCAACCCAGCTCAAAACAAAACAAAACACTGAAAGTAAAAGCAGAATACAAAAAGAATGCATTTTACTGTAAGAGAGGATTTTCCTAATCTGACTAATTTTTTAAATAAAAGCACTATTTATTGCTGCAAAAATCTGTAAACTGATCTTTCCAAGTGACTTGAACATCTTCCCTGAGTAATGTGCCTTCATATGCAGTCCTTCAGTTTGAAATGTCAGGAAAGGAAGAGCTGGCTATCCAGGCAGAAAATTCTACAAGCTGTAGCTGTCACAAATATTCAAATGCATACAGGAACCTAAAAAACAGTATGACTCTCAAATATTAACAACTTCAACTTAAGGCAAAAAGTTGAGCAAATTCAATCTATTTAGGTAGGAATAAAAGAAATCATACCAGCTCTCCAGGTCACAGCATGTCAGAGAAGCAATGCAGCTAAGACTTCCAAAGTACCTCAGTAAACAAGTTTTTAATTCATACCATGTTTACCACGTAGTACAATATTTTTAGTCATACAAAGTAAGTTATATCTTCTGCATGGAAATAAAGAGCTTGCTTTTTTTCCTTCCCTCCCTTTCTTTAACCAGTAATGGTCACTTCATCAACACTGGTATCTGCATCTTAAAACCACTACCATTTACTTACCTCTGCTTTAACCTCTAGTATATCTAAGCTGTAGCACATAGTTGTCAAAATTTCTATATTTTCCACACAAACAAAAAGACATCACAGACTCATTTATATAACATAAAAGCAGTAGTGTTTTTTCCCCTTTCCCTCCTTAATCTCCTTGAAAGGAAGATTAAACCATTCAACCACTGTGGGTGTACACACAAAAAATTACCAAAAAAACGGATGATTTTTTTTTTTTGAGATAATGAAGTAGAGAAAAAAGTAGTGACCATCTTAAATTTGATGCAAAAAGGGTAACAAATTTTTTTAGGACTGTAATTCAAACACATTTATGATGCCACTGACTTGTGCTAGTAGTCCAAAAATTAAATCCTTCACAAATCAAAATTAGTGGCACTAACTTGGTGTAGGTACCACAGAAATTCATCTAAATTGTATTTTTACTTTAAGAATATAGACAAAATGCTAATTTAGACAGGATTCAAAATTATTAGAAGCTCTTATAGAATTGTATTAGGCTGGAAAAGATCTTCAAGGCCATCAAGTCCAACCATCAACCCAGCACTGCCAAATCTACCACTACACTTTAGATGGTTTTGCTTGCTATTCTTTAAGTCTGTTATCTGACTGCCATGGTAGGTGTCATCTAAGAGTTGCCATCTAAATAGCAATGAAGTGCTGAAAAGAGAGAAATGTTCTGCCATCAAAATAAATGATGCATCGGAGGGCAGTTACCTCGGGGAGCTCCTGAGGAAGATGACAATTTTGGGAGAGAGAGAAAAGGAACAGCTGGTAACCAAACAGACCTAAAAACCCCCAGCTTCTTGGTCAAGGAACTCCAGATGTCAAGAGTGTGTCCAGCAGATAGTTTTTCCTGGAATTCCTGGAAAGGGACTAGAGGACAGGAGTAGGTAGAAGAGTGGGTGGTGGTGTCTGGAATACAGAGGCTCCGGGATTTTAGGAATTTGATTAGTATGCAAATACTCTCCCCCTTCAAAGTACAGTAAACTCCGTAAAACAGCAGCAAATCAGCAATCAGAATTACTACTAACTGGAATAACTAGAGATAACAATCAAAGTATCAAGGATATGTGTGTGACACTATGGGTATTTTGCAGTATCTTATTTATAAATCAAGCAATCCGGATTGGAAAATATATTTTCTCTGGTTTTGCAAAGACAAGTGTGAAGCAGCCTCTTGATCAGATGAGACTGCAAATTCAGAAGCAGGCTCTGTGCACTTCCTACACAGGGCAAATGCAGATCTTGGGGGGTGGGGAGAGCCCAAACAAACTAGCCTGTTCTCACCACAGGACATCTGGAAGAGATCCTCAGAAAAGAAGTGCCAAAGCGTTCACACTTAGAATGTACACTGTCCAAAATATTTTCCTCTCTCAAAATTCAGCAGCAGTGTAGACTAAACACATTGTGATAATAAGTGGGAACCTCACTTCCAAAGTTGACTTTTTTCTGTGTGACTTCCTTTTTTTTCCTTAACGGTCCGTCATCTGGCTTCCGTTTCTTTCCACATATTAAGAAAACACTTGCAAAACAGGAGTACACTAAGCTGTAGGTTAGCTGAGATGTGTGAAAAGCCTGTATTTGTTCATGGTTTGAAAAGAAAAAAAAAGATTAAATCACTGAGGACATGAAATGCAGTCTTAAAAATCACAAAATGACAATTGAAAACCTTTTCAAATTAACTTTCAGAAGTGAATGCCTAATTTTAAAATATTTTTGCTTAAAATACTCTGATAAGAATCTTCATGTGGGTAATACTTATAATTTTAAGTACAAAAGCTTCAAAACAGTTAAGTATAACACTGAACTGGTAAAATATGGAAAACAATGAAACTTGTTCCCTTTGAAAGTGCTTGTGTATTAATTCTGTATATTGTTCAGAAGTACTACATTGTAAGGGTGCAAGTCAGCTTTTGTAACTTTATTGACCTACAAGTCACAGCTAAAACACAGCTGCCTCTACAGATACAGATTTTACTCCTGTCTCACTCATTTCTACCCACTTAATTGCACAACAAAGGGCAATTCTTTTCTCTATGCCTCATGGCCCCCTTAAACACATAGGTAGACTTGCCTTCAAAAGCAAATTTGTCCTGCCACTCACTCCACTGTGTGGACTAAAAACATTTGTACAGTATAAAGGTGATGAAAATATTCCTTAATCCTTAGATGGACCAGTTTTCATTTGGTTTTATTCTAATGGTCTCACACCCTTAAATACCCTGTCGAATCTCTAAGGATATAAAAGAAAAAAGTTAGAACTCTCCTACTCACATGCCAGTATCAGAGCAAGCCTGAGTTATCACTGGGTCTGAAGCACAGTCTGACACTAACAGAACTGCAACACACTGTGACAGAGATGTCTGGTATGGCCCACACAGACACGCTACATTTCCCCCTGTGGTGACTTGTTAGGATCTTGGGCAGAGGACTTAAATGTTTGGGGACATTTCTTTAATGGGCTACTTATTCTACACACTGAGAACAATCAGCAAAATAAAAACAGCTATGTCTTTACATAATTCTTGAATGTAATTCAAGAAAAAACTTGCCATTAATTTCACAGAATTTGGGTTGATATACAAATTTAGGTTCCTCAAATCTGAGTTGATAATCTGAATTAGGATTTGGATACTACTTGGAAAATTGCAGCATGTGTCTTCTGACAAAAACCAACCTCTGCTGAGGTCAGTACTACCAGCAAATTTAAAAAGTGTAATGGCACTCAAGGCAAGTCTCAGTATCTTCTGTAATACTGAATATCCTTAAAACATCAAACAAACTCCCCCCTTGTTACACAAGCTTTTAGCTGTTTCCTTTTAAATTTGGGAAGAGCAATGTTTTATCCTACAGGAACAGAAGCTATGCTAGGGGCCTTTGTGGAATTTCAGCCGTTCAAAAGAACACTGCAGTAGTTCATAACAATGTCTCTCATTCTCACCAACCAAACCAGACAACTTCAGGATATACCACTGCAGCCTTTTTGCAGTTTCAGCAACATCATGAAAGAGTAAGATTGGTTCTTTTGTGCCATTTTAGCAAGTGATGTTTACCTGTGCCCCTGACACAGCAAGCTGCTGAAAACAAAGACTGGCCTGTAAACTGGCTTCTTGATTTTTAGTTTTCACACAGCAAAACTAAGTCAGGGGGAGAGGGGAGCTATTCTGTTGTATAAGTGAACATGGTGATGAGTTTTAATGAAGACTGGGCCACATTCAGACACACACATTCAGAGATGAAAGGCAATGATCACAAATTCTTACTAAATATTAGAAATTTTCTTCACAGTGAGGACGATTAATATTGCAACAGACTGTCCAGAAAACCTCTAGAATAAACCTGAGATGTCTGATACAACTTAAAAGTTAAATCTAACCTTCAAATGTGCCTCCCTCATCCTTTGAGCATGGTATTAGACAAGATAACTTTCAGCATCTGTAATTCCTGTTTCCAGGTTAGGCCAATTTAGCTACTACTTTCTTTTAAACTTGTGCAGTGTCACACAAATCCAGGAAGACATTGAATGTTCCTGCTGAAATGTCAAAGAAAAATAAGATACTATTACCAAATGTTAAACAATTTTGTGATGCTTGGTGGTTCCAATTTCATCCTGGCATTACTGCAATTTTGGAGGGTTTCATTAAACTTGACTCAGAATCTGTACATTAAACCATCAAGGGAAAAGCCTATTCAGTAGGCCTAACCAATGACACTTTCTAAATTACAAAAATGATCTTGTTTTGATACCTTTCTTACTATATGAATCACTTCCAGATGTACAAATTGTCAAGATAGTTGAAGACTTTTCTCTCCCATTACTACAAAACAGCAGGTGGGGAATAACAGCTGAGGTACTTCAAACAGCAGTAGCAGCTTGGCTTACCTTCCTATTGAATGTGAGTATGAACTCGGCTCACTTTTTGCCTGAATAGCTGCTCTCAAGCAGACCTCTCCATGTGTCAGTAGGAAGAGTAGAACATATACATGTATCTTATAAAAATGAGTAGTTTTTCATTACCCAGTCCCTTTCACTCATAGATTAGGGTGCATACATTTCTGGTTGTGACAGCAAGTGGTAATTTATTAGCACAGGCAGAGTTGCTAATTAATGCTGCTAGAGCTAAGAGCAGAATCTCAATTTAGGGACTTCAGCAGAATTCTTTTTCCTGCCCCTGTCCCTGCTCTGTGCTCATCAACAGAAGTTCAACTGTTTTGGAAAGAAGTTTCTGGATCACATTTGACTCTTAATCTTTGCTCCACCAGTAACTAAGTAAAAGCCCTATTACAACTGATAAGGGCGCAACAGGCTGCTGCCATGTAAAATTAAGTATTTTGTGGGGGGAGATAATATTTGCTCCCTAAGCATGCCAGTTCAGGTCAATCTTTCTGTAATGGATGAAAATATGAGAGGATATCTGTAACAAAATGTTCACCTGTAATTAAGTATAATGCTATCTTTCTCCATTGGGAGGGAAGGAAGGAAACCGGTTTCTTACCAAAAGTATTAGCCACATAACAAAATAATGTGACCAAGTGTAACATACAGTTATATCACATACCAGAGAGCTAAAAAGGGAGAACGTTACAGAGTACATAAAATCTAAGAAGTAACAATTTGTCAAGGAGTCATTGGCCCCCAGCCAGAGCAGGAGCATGGTCTGAGACGGCCATGATCAGCCTTAGCAACCCAAGCAGGCTCACTTCTGAAGTGCAGTTTTTAGCATAAATCTCTTCACTGCTGCACAACCATGACACCTTTGTGACACATGCACTGCACATAAACTGCAGATCTTTCACAGGACTGAGATGACTGTGCCCATTCCATTTCTCACTTGTACTAAGGATTTTGAATGGATAACTTCCTCATAATTAGCTTAAACTGAAATAAATTATATCCATGTTGTAAATGATCAGTTGAAGATTTCTGGAGACCTTGTATACAGTTTAACCAGGTAATTCCTTCCCATAAAGGTGACAGGTATCAGAAGACAGCACTTCTCAGGTATCACCTACAGTTCAATTAATCTTAAAATGCTGTAACTTTAGTATGGGAAGCCTGTCCAAAAGAACTGCTCAGTACAGCAGAAAAAAGACTCACAACATTTTAGCATGGTTGTTTGTTGTTGCTGGGTTTGTTTGCATTTTTTGTGTGTGTGTTTAATACTAGAAGGCAAAAATGCCAGGTTTTTATCCTAAGTCAAACAGGGGAAATAATTTGTTTCATAAAGTGCCAGAGATCATCCAAGGATGCTGGCTCCTTGTATTCAATTTTAAAGCTATACCTTAGCAAAGGAAACTTCACATGAAACTGGGGCTAGGTAAGAACTACTGCATCCATTGAAAGTCTCTTAGAAACATCTTTTTATTTCTGCTCCTTCATTGTCCAGTAAAGCTCTGAGCCCATTGAAATGCAGATAAATACTAAGAAATTTGCTGGGCTTTCCCAGGAGGTCAACACTGGCAGACTACTCTGGAACTCAGGAGGAAGTTTGCTCCCCTGCTAAAACCGTATCTTCTGAACACTTCCTCAACCAGCTCAGTGCAGAACTACCCAGATTAGGCTGCCTAACAAAAGGCAACTAAGTTATCATGGCCAACCTTCCTGAAAAGTAAATTAGAAGCAGTCAAAGAAAAAACATTCCATCTGCATAGCTGTAGAGGCAGTAAATTCTACGAAGTCTAATGACAGCTGAAAAGGGAAGGAAGCATCTTCAGTGGTGTGGCTATTTCTGTAGAGAACATCTGACTCTACATTCAAACTTGGAATCTACCTTTCACTAACAAGCTCCAATTTTATTTCAAACCAACTAGGAGGAAAACAGTAGACGTGGGTACACCAAATCACAGAATCACTGCAGATGGATGATATCTCTGAGGTCATCAATCTCATCCCTCTGCTCAAAGCACGGCTAACTAGAGCAGGCTCAAGCAGGATTGGGTTTGTGTCCAGCTGAGTTTTGAGACATTTAAAGGGCTATGAAGGCACAACTTTTCTAGGTAACCTCTTCCAAAGGTCTGACCATGTTTAACAGTAAAAACAGAAATTTTTTTTCCCCTTGTGTTTGAGTGGAGTTTCCTGTATTTCAGTTTATGCCAATGGCTTCTTGCCTCTTCACCAGGCACCACTGGGAAGAATTTGGCTCAGACTTCCTTAGTCTCCTCATCAGATATCTATACACATGGATAATAATAACCTCCCCCAAATTTTCTTATCTCAAGGCTAAATGGTCACAGCTTTCTCTGCTTCTCCTCTGTCAGATGCTCCAGAGTTCCTCTCTGTGCTCTTTCAAAAACCCAGTCCAGTATGTTGATGTACAGCTAATCCCCACTGCAAGTCAGTAATACAAAGAAGTCATTTCAGATTTTTTCTTCCTTCTCTTACGACAAGAGGTAAACTCTGTCAAGGCAGACAATTTTGTTTGTTAGGTTAAAATTCAATACTGTGGGTAGAAAAACATTCAAGTGATTGATTTAAATTTAAGAGCAATAGTCACAACTTAATTTTGCTGGCATTATGCTACAGGTTGCATAAAACAACTACCGTCAACTCTAGGTTGCATTACTAAAATTGCACCTTTAGACTTCAATCAAAATATTATTAAGAATGATACTCCTACGGCAGAATCTGGGTGACAAGGTTCCAGATGCCACTTGAACACAAAGTTACCAGTTAAAAAGTAAAAATGCTGCCTATCACTAATCTCATATTCTTTAAAAACCAGGGTTTTTCAGAAGAGAGATAATGTTTTAAGCCACTTGAAAAGCTCCAATTAAAAATCAGATCAACTATAAAGTAATTCTAGTTTCCACGTGTACTTAAAATAAGACACCTAACAAATACAAGGTTATAACAAATCCAATACAACATCCCTCATACTACTCACTATAATATATTTCATTTAACTACTAGATATATATAAAAAAACAATTCAGGAGAGTAGAATTCTAACTCCTTTTTATTTCTGCACTGATTTTTCTTCTGGAACTTTCTGAAAGTTTCTAGTTCAACAACCTTTGTATCTCTTGGTACCACAGTAAGTTGCTCAGTCTGAATAGATAGAAATAACAACAATTACTTTGAGAAGTTTGGCTCATGTCCATGACAGAAGGAATGTGCATATTCAGCACGAGAACTTTGCTGACCTCAACTTGCCTACCTCAGAAATGGTTTCTCACTGTCACAGATGCAGTGCACTTACAGTTGCCAACTTATCTGGAGGCAAAGCAGACCTTCAACCCCAAGTTACATCCCAGCCTTTCTGCAACAAGTGTAGTGCCAATCAAGAAGAAATTCTCATGAGGAGACACCCAATTAGGCTTAGGAAAAAAAAAAAAGAGCTCTGTGATCTAGATTTTCTAAAGACCACCTTCTTGCTTGCTCCAAATGACAGGAAAATAATAAAATTAATTACGGTATCAAAACTGAATTACCATTGCATTAACTAATGAAAAGAATACGGAATACAACCATCACTGAAGTACTTCTAGGACAGGGCTCTGTCCTAGAAGGGAAACCCAGGGAAAAAGTTCAACCAGTACTGGATTTCAGTTTGAAATCATATGAAAAAGCCTTTTCCTAATGGAAATCAGTAATTTTCTTCTCTGATCAAGCTGCTTTCCCTAAAGCTCTGTGTACCAGCATCTTATATTGTTCATCCTCAAAAGAGTGTTTTGTTTGTAATTTTTGATCCTTTATTAAAATGCATTCTAAAGAAATAAGGCTCAAAGAGGACCAATCTGCCATATGCACACCAAAAGGAAGGCCCTGGTTCTTTCATATTTCACATTACTTCAGTGAAGAGCAGCTGTATAAAAACTTCATGCACAAACCCACTACATCAGCACCAAGCTTCCAGCATGATTACCCCTTTTACAACAGTTTCTGATTAATGTTTTGAAATTGCAATGCATATTTCTATGCTTTTACATTTAAGGCAAATCAACATTCTGCCTCTTCTTTTTTTCAGCCATCATCCACTATTTTATATACATACATACATATATATATATATATAAAATGTATTTAAGGAACCAAAAGGCTGAGCACCAAGCAACCAACCAATGCTCCCAGCACGTTTAAACGAGAGCGCTTCACAGCATTTACTACGGTAAGGCCCTTTTTAAATAAATGCGTGACTCACTGTTTGTTTTCTTCACCAGGAGGTGGAGTCTTGCCATGCCCCTCCATTACAAAATCCTCATGTTCCATCTGCAAAGGCAAGCATTGCAGGTCAGAAATCGGTGGAGCAAAACGCACATCACCTAAAGTGGCCCTTTTCATATGCAACAACTCAAAACAGCCACTTTATCACAGTGCCTGGTCCAGAACAGATCATGTAGTTTCTTAGCAACATATGTACATCTTCAACTCCATTGCTATGGTATCATTTCATAGCAAAAAATTCAGAAAAATCTTGTAAGGGAAAAATAATGTTTAATGGCTATAGCAGAATACTACCAGTCAAGATACATTGGTTTTAAGTTCTGCTCTGTTAAGGGCTTCCCTTGTCATTCTAAGTATTATTTCTACCACTTCTTCCCTATGTATAAAGCAGGATTTCAAAAAAGGTTTATCATCATCTCTGGAAAAAAATTAAAATTTTAGAAGCTTATTAAGCCCAGAAAGAAATTGCTGCAAAAGCAGAGTACTTGTGAAAAATAACTTTTCTTTGAAACAAGACTTTCATTGCACACACAGCTTAGTTAGCAGGGTAAAAAAGAGGCCTAAGGAAACCTCAAATAGATGCTGTTCCAATGACAACATAAGGTAGGCATTTCCTCTGGCTCTCTTGTTAGAAGATTCCAAGGGCAGTAAGGAAGTTTTATGTTTAATTGTTTGCTTTTAACCTATCAGTTTTAGCATAGATTTTCAGTAATTTCTTTGGAGAGAAAGAATTACATTATATTTGCTCATTCATTAATTATGTGTCTTCATTTAATCACTTAAATCAGCCAGAAGTTCTTGCACAGGTGGCAAAACATTCTTCTCTTTATATAAAAATTCAACACATGCAATTAGTATTTCATATAAACGACCAGCTACAGTTAGCAATGCTCTATTGTATTCAGTATTTCATGAAGCCAGCAAAGAGGTCACACTGCAATACCCAATAAACCACACAACAAAGAACTGAATCATCATCACACACAAATCCATGCCACTACATTAAACTGAAAAGAGGAAAGAAGCATTCTTCAGTCAGTTAAGATAGTACAGCTTAGTCAGTCTCTGAAGGGGCAAAAACCCCCCAAACCAAAATCCATCAGCCAACTCCCCTTGTGCCCCTACCCTCCCCTCAAAAGAGTCAAGTTTACTCATTTGTGCATAAATACTTTCGTAAGGTCAAAAATATTTTCAAAACCCCAAAATCTGCATATTGCCATCTAACAAGGATACAAGAAATTATGTTATTTGACTGTCCAGGCACAGCCCTAAGCAAAACCATGAATGAACTGACAAAGTGGTGAACTGTAAGGTGCTAATGACATCCATAAGACAGTCAATCATATGTGTAAATTCACATATGTAAACATGTACCCCCATGTCTCCCAGGCCAAATAGTATTTTCATGTAAAAGCAGTGTTTGAAAACAAGAAAATTTCTATTTACAGTTATTAAATAACTGGACTTTTAGCCATGTATCCCCACCACGTCAGACACACAAATCTATTTGTATTTCAGACCTGACTCAGAAGAGCTCTAACAGCTGGACTCACACCTGTCTAACTAAAGAGAAAGTCATCCATTCCACTTAATTCTGCTGTTGAAAATGCTGAAACCAAGTGTGTCAATGGGTAAAATAGCCACAGATTTGTGGCCACATTGCAAAACAGCATGGTTCTGCAAGTGAGAGTAAATTTTTAAGACTTATTCTTACACAGGAGGTATTTTAGCGTGTTGCTCATATAAGACAAGTACAATTCACAGGAATGGTAAGCAAGGGAACAGTTTGTGGCCAGTACTGTGAGGATGAAATGCGGCTTTTGGGAGTAAAGAAGCACTGCATACAGCATATATAGTGCTAAACTAACAAGATTCCCATATAAAACAGAAATTCAATGTAATGAAGCTGTAGAAAAGGAAGCATCATTAAAAAAAAAAAAGGAAGTGTAAAAAGGCAATTATTTTAAACCCAACAAAGACGTAGGAATGGGAAATTACTTTATTAGATGATAATCAAGAAATCTGAGAACTGGAACATCTTGTAGACCACCACCAGAACAAGGCAATCCCTGAAATACTGCTGATAAAACTGTTTCTTTATTATGCATTTTATATGAAGAACACTAGTGACATCCCAGTTTCAGAATGCTTATCTATCAAAGTTTCATTTCAAAGAGAAGTGGGCAAATAATGACAAACAATAAAGGACCTGAGCTAAGTACAAGATTGCCGATCCAGGCACAATCTCTTTTAAAACAACTAGAGAAGCCCATCTGCTTTAAGAAACGTTAAATCAGTTTGCTGTACTTCAGACAGTAGATAGAAGTATCTGAAATTACGAAAATCTGCATTATAACAAACTGTAGAAGATATGGTACAACTGCACAGACACTCACAAGAAGTTCACCAAAAGAATTAATCACTGAGTGAGGAAGTAGGAACATAGAAACTGTTCAATATACAAAATAAACATCAATTGGGAGGGTTTCATTGACAAATAAAGCCAATAATAAAAAGCATCAACACACTAAAAAAAGTCATGGGAAAGGTCAAGGAATTGACTATTAGTGAACTAGGAAAAAAATCTCTTTTTTAGAATGGATAAACAACTAGACTTGTAGGAAACATTTGTCTGGTCAGGCTCAGAGGACAAAGTGCTGTGTGCTACCTGAAGGATGGTATCAAGTGAAGTGCTGCAGGAGTCTGCCCTAGGAGAAGTCCATTAAATATATTCACCAATCACTTGCAGGGCCAGTAAGATAAATTCTAGTCAGAATTTTAAGATAAAGTTTAACCAGGGTGAAGAGGATAAATCAACAAGTCTAAACACAGGGCTGCCTTCAGATGAGCCTAGACAGCCTGGAGGAATGGTCTCTACAGGATTTGTATGAATTTAGACAGGACAAACAAAACACTTGCACCTGAGAGGCCCTGGCAACAACACAGGCTGATGACTGGCTAGGGAGCAGTTCCATGGAAAAGGTCTTGGCATAAAGCAAGCTGATCGTGTGCCAGCAGGGTGCCTTGTCAGGAAAGGTCACCAGCATCCCAGGCTTTATTAAGAAAAGCCTTGCCAGTAGATGAGGGAACTGACTGCCACCTCTACTTAGTGCTTATTATTCCAGACATGGTCTAATGCACCTCGCTTTGGGCCCCCACAATACAAGAAGTACACCCAGAACGTGGACACAGTAGCCACTAAGATGCTCAAGGAGCCAGAGTACTGTGAGTAAAGGCAGAGGGAGCTGGGCTGATTCAGCCTGGAGAAGAGATGGCTTTGGGGAGACCTTAACAACAAGTGTTTGTACCTACAAGGAGGTCAGGAAGCAGTCAGGCTCACCACAGAGGTATCCTGTGACAGGACAAGAAGCAGAGCAACTATGTTCAAACTAGAGAAGTCCAGAATGGATTCAAGGTAGCTTATTTTCATGGTGAGGACGGTCAAGGACTGGAACAGATAGAGCAGTTTTGTCTCCTAGCTTTCAAGACTTGAAGCAAGTCTTCTTGCTTCAAGTTTTTCATGGACTGACTAGGTAAAATCCCTTACAACCTGGTCTGACCTCACAGGTGACCCTGCTTTGAGCAGGAGGTCAGACTAAAGACCTTGGAAGGTCCCTTTGAACCTGAATTTCTCAGCAATCCTATGAACACAAGAACAGATTCAGTTTAACATTGAGAGATAACATACATGACAAAAAACCCTACTGAATTCCCTGCAAGAACCTGCACTTCAATCTGGAAAAGTCTAAGAAAAATATCTTAGGCAGTTGCACAATCAAAAAAACACATGAAAAATCCAAAATAAAACAACCACCAAAAAAAAAATAGGCTGAAGAAAAATACTGAAAAGTCTGCAACAGATCTATAGTATGTCCTTTAAGAGTAGTGCGTATGAGTAGAGACTGTGGAGACTCAACCCCCCTCCACAACACTCCAAAACCATGAGAGCTTAGCGTAAAGAATGGTGTAGGCAAAGGGGAGATTTCACATAAATAAAATCCAACATTTGACCTGCAAATCTCCCTCAATGCAAGACACCAACACTGAGGCATACACAAAAAAAAGAAGCATGACAGTATTGTAAGAAACATCACCCCTTTGCTATTAGAATATAAACAAAACCCAACTCACTCTCAAAATAACACTTTTAAGAGGATACACAGAGAAAATGTACTACTAAGCAGACAAAACATTAGTTCTTGAACAAATAAATTGCAACACCAAATTTCACAAGTCTTTGCAGTTTTATTGTTTATGTACCTATAGGTACAAAGATTTATCTGTGTATTAAAAGACTAGAAACAATAGCAGTATAAGCTTTTCTGTTTCTGGCAATGACATCACTTTTACAAAGTGAAAGGAGAAGTTATGTATAAGATCATTCAACAGGCCTGATCCAGTGCAGCAATTTCTGCCTTCCTCTTTTTGCAGAATCTGGACTTTACCTTTCTTTTGTTTGTTTAAACAATTTGATGATCGGTGATCTCTGTTTTTCACTTCTGCAGGTTTAAAAATTTTTGCCAGAAACTGATATACAGCTTATTTAATGGTCTAAGACTTCTAGAATAAGCTCATAAAGTAATATCTTTCTGCAACATTTAAAAGTCACTTTAGTGGGTAGTTCATCTCAATTCAAAGAGATATATCTGACAAAGAGCCTTCTGAAAACAATTAATGAGCAAGTGAAGTGAAATTCCAATAAAATTCCAAAAGCATTGCTTAAATATTCATGAAGTTTATTCTTAGGCCCAGCTATGTATTAATTTAAGATTAAAAAAAATACTTCAAATTTAAAGTGTTTAGGTGTTATTTTCCCAATGACAGTAATGACATCATACTGCAGAAAGAAGAGAATGTGGTATTTTAAGTTTTTGATTAAGTGACTATCTGAGGATAAACTGCAGAGAGGAACAGCACATGAGAGCCGCAGTTAGCTGAAAATACTCTTCCTTTTCTCCTCCACTCACAGTTCTTATACAATTCCTATGCACATTTCATCCCCACAAGTCTCTCAGTTTCCCTTCATTCTGTCATTATCCTATCCTGTTCAGCATTCTTTCAGTCTTTTTTTAAAGAAAACTGGAGTCCAGAGTCCTCACTAAGTTCCAGCCATCCTCAGCATCCAGCAGCCTCACCAGCTGTGGCCCACTGCAGCATTCTGAAAACATGCTGCTTTCCAAGCCCTGAGTCTCTCTTGACTCACAGTATACATAGGAAATGCAGTTGTCCTCAACATGTAGGAAAAGAATGGAAGGTGGAGCTGAGACAGAACTCTTGGTTCTGTTGTACTGCTCCCAAGGAAGGGAGAAAAGGTGGAATGGCAGAGGATCTGAAAAACTTTAGCTTCTCTTAAGAGGACTGCAGAGGGAGCCATTGACTCCAAGAGCAGGAATCAAAGGAAGTGCACTCCACACCTGTTTCTCCTGGCAAGCAACAGAGAAAGCTTCAAGATTCTGGCAGCTGGAAGCAGGAACCAGAAATAGACCCTGAAACAGCAGGAGAGGAATTCAATAGAAAACTTTTTTTTTTTTTAAGGAACTGCCAGTTGTTGAACTCTGTATTTTATTATTTCAAAGCCTTTTTCTCTAAAAATCCAGGCACTTACCTGTGAATATCCAAATTTCAACACAAATTAATATATTGAGTGTTTTAAGTAATATCTGTTTTATTTAAGTTACGAAAATCTATTCAGTATTAGACACTCAATACTTAACTTTTAGAAAATGAAATTTATCATGAGCTTTAATGTAATAAACTATTTTTTTTGTCTAGAAGTGCAACACCTGTTACTACAGTTTCATACTACTCTTTCTAAAAATATCTTCAATGAGACCCTAATGGATTTGATTAATGAGTAAACCTTATCTCCTAGATAAAGTCAGCAACACTCTGAAGGGTCAGAAAGTTTCAAGGGCAAAAGCCTCATCTTTCCTGAATCCTGATGTCAGAAAGCATATTTTCCTAACAAGATTCAACTCTTGCATTAGCTATCCTAGCCCATCAAATATGAACTGAGCTTAGGAGAAACCAAGTATTTTCTCAGGAAAAAAGATAGATATTTGTGAGAAATCCTTCACTTGTTACGAAAAGCTATTAAACGGTCTTCTTGTCTTCACCAGTACAAAGAAAAGTATTAATGCAATTTCATCAGAGAGCTGCTATCACCACCTTTTCCTACTTATTCCATAGCTCCTTTTCAAAGCAGATTTTTTTTTCCCTATTTAAAAACCAAAACAAGCAACCCCCCCAACCAAATAAAGCAACAACAAAAAAACCCCCAAAAAACACCACGCTAACCAAACAAAATAACAATTAAAAAACCCCAAACAAACAAACAAACAAAAAATTCCCAAACAAAAAAAACCCAAAATTACTTCAGCCAGTCAGGAGATGAAGACTAACTTTTTCACTGACTAGCATTTTAAGCAGACACAACACCACAGCCTTATCTGGCACATGACCAGACACTCTGGTGGGGACTAGCCAAGGTCAGATGCTGCTTTTGCAGGTTGTGGCCCTCTACTTCCCATGCTTTAAGTGAAGTGATGATTTTCACACAGCCTATGGCAGGCCCAGGTTAACAGTGATAAATCTGATGTTTTGTCATAACTACTGCTTTAACATCAACGTCCCTCCCAATCACTGCAGCGCCACCACTACTTTAAACGGGCCATCAGCACTTATTTTGTCTCACTAATAGTTGTTTTAAGGAGAGCTGCACATCCCACTCCCCGAAATCCAAGCAATTAGTCGCTAGTCACTACTGCTAACAGTGGTGGAAGCCGTGTTATAAAAAAAGAAATCTCAGAGACCATTTAAGGTCTGAGAGAAATGTAATCACTACTACAAATGAAAGGAAAGCTGAGTCACCCCTCTGCCTGGCTTCATTATAAGCACTCTCAACAAACTGCACTGGGGAAAATTTTACTCACTAGGAACAGATTAATTGAATTTTTAATTTAACTTCTTCTAATAAAAATGCAATTTAGCTGCTAACACTTTGATAATTTTTTAGGAATAAATCAGTGTTGAGTTAGCATTTCAAAATATGCATAGAATAATACAAACTTTAGCAAAATTAGTCTCAAAATATACTTCTTAGATTAACTCTTTAATTCAGTACACAAATGAAAGCATCAGAAAAACCTTTGGAATCTGTGATTTAAACTTAAAAGAAAAAAAAAATAGAAAAACCAGTTCCTAAAATGAGAAAGAATCAAGTATTTTTCTGAATCACACAGAGGAAAGTCTTATGAAATGAGTATGCATTAAATATTGGCTGAATTTTTGTTCTCTTTCAGGACTTTGTTGTACTGTGCAGCATTGTCATGTAACTAAATTTTCACTTGAATCTATTTCTGCCTTTTTTTTCCCCAAAATTTTGCCAAAGCATAGTCTTTGCTAAATGCTAATAAGGTTGGGATCCCAGCCCCATTTCATACTGTACAAATATGGAAGTTTACTTAACAAAAAATCTATAATTTTTTAATGTATTACTAAGCTGTTAAGTATTTAAAATACAATAGTGTATGTGTGTGCATATATATATAAAGTAATTAATATAAATCTTGCTCTGAAAGCAATTTAAACCACCTAGTTGTTTGCAGCAAGATACAGTCTTACCTTATGTCAACCACCAAAGATGTTAAAGTCACTCAAGTCAAGCTATGACAGGATATCCAGAAATATCATCTGAAAACTTCAACTCTGAAGCTGCCAAGGCAGCTTTGAATAATAGTTCAACCATCTCAGACACAAAAAATGAATAAAGTGTTCTGAATTTAAGCACAAGTGCTTTATTTTTCCTGCTGCACTGTTGATGATCCATTTTTTAGTGTGTTTCATCCATACACTCCATCCATTTTGTAGTGTGTTCTGCACATACATAGTATGGATGGATTTCAGGAAAATATGAATTTAATATGAGAAAAAAATTCCCCTATTTTATTTTATTAATCTTTTGTATTATTCTTCAGCTAAAGAGTGGAAGCATTTCTCAAGCCTTGAATTCTTGTTAACTTTGGCTACTCTGGCTACCTTTTACACTTTCATAACAAAATTTTCATACTTTCCATTTAAGGGACACATCTGACCCTAAAGCCCTTGAGCAATTAATCCCCACCAGGGCTTTGAGAAGCAGCTCATATGTAGCCCAGTGACTCCATTTAGCCAACTCATTTTACAAGACAATTTACTATTATGGTGCAGACACAGATGAACAAGTTATAGCAGTTTAAACTGACATCTCTAAGGGGCTGATATTCTGATATACACATTGTTAACCTCCCTGACACAGAAGAGAGAAAACATATTAACTTTCTCCCAGTTGGATTTGGAAATCTAGATGATGCATTGCCACAAAAGGACAACAGGTATGAACTGCTAAAATAATTTTCAAAGGCTTAAGAAAGCAGATGATAAGCAGAATTACAGAAAACTAAATTACACTTTTGCACTACACATTTAATCACCTTCACCGCTTAAAATACTGCTTGCAGCTGTTTGTTAGGAATGACTGAAAGTGACATAAACCACACACAAATTGGTGCTGAAGTTATTCTGCCTCAAGACCAGACAGGCAAGCAACAGAAAGAACTTCTTTTCTGTGTTCACAGAAATCTGTTGTGTGGATTCTAAACACACAGAAACTGCCAGTGGCCCAGAAAGTTCCTCAACAGCTGGAGGCTGAGAACCAATCTGTTACATGTATATATTAACCTTGCCTTAGGTCTGTATTAGGCATCCACTTTTGACCACAGTCAAAAAGGAGAAGTAATACAGGCTATCCACATCCACAGTACACAGCTGCTTTCCAGTTTCTCCAGTTACCAGAATGCAAATCCAAACTCATTTTAGTCACGGGGAGCCACTGACACTCCTGCCTGCTTGTAAAATTTATCCTAATTTATCAAGATTGTTAAAAAGATTAGCTATCTGACAGACCACCAAACCATTAAAATAGCCACTTATCTCTGGAGCAGAGCCTGGGCTTTTCTACAACTTGCCCTCAAAAAAAAACCCAACAAACCTTTAGATGCCATGAGAATTTGTTATTTCCCTGGGAATTACATCTGTTGAAATCAACCAATATAATTTCAAAGTACCTCTAAATATTTCTTAACCTAATTCCACACTACTGCATCGGTAGACAACTACTACATTCTCCCCTCCTATGATACACACTCTTGACTACCGCTCAGATGCTTCAGTGACTCTAAACGTGTGCCAGGAAACACTGACATGTTTTTAATGTTGCTTTTACCCTTCAGGGGAACTGATATCACACAATATGTTTTTGCAGCGTTTCAGTGTCCTCAGTTGTCCAGGCACCCTCTTATGTACTGGAATGACAAAGACCATCACTACTATTTTTTACTACTACCATCACAAGAATAACAACCCACATTCTTCTCATCAAACCTTACATGCACTTCTTCCACACCCAATGAATGAAAAAAAAAAATTCAAAGAAGTGAAAAAAATTCATACCCATCTAGTTCACAAAATGAAAAGGAAATAGTCCTTGTAAGGTCATGCAAATGTACAAAGTCTTGAAAATGCATGAAGTCAACAAGACCAGTGAATTTCACACCGTTCAATGACTCAGCCAAACTAACATTCTACAAATGATTTCTAAAGTAAATCTAAGTTTTTTTAAAGTAGGGTAGAGTAAGCCTTAATGTCTCTGGCTCAGATTTCTCCCCAAATACCTATCCCCCCTGAGTCTGCCATAAGACAGAAAATTGGAAACACTCATCAATACTTCCATATCTATGAGACTTCATATAAAGTGAGCAATTATAAAGAACTCTTGTCACAATTCACATGGACTACCAACCACTGCAATCAGTTCTGTAAAGCCAAATGGAAAGAGATCCAAAGGGAATATTCTGAAAAGGCAGAAATCCCTGAAATTGTGTGCCCATAGTACACCTGAATGAGAAGAGACACTTTGTAAGCAAAGCCACAAGTCAATTTCCTGGACTGTCATTCACATTACAGTGCAACTATACCACATAAACTCTCAAATGCAGAACCACTTTTTCAATCATTAAGCAAATACCTGCCTTTTGTCTGCTTTGCAAAGTATTATAAACTGCTGTAATCAACTGAAGAAGAAATGCTATTGGTTGAGAAAAAACTACTGAGAAAACATTAATGAAAAAGAAAGAACCTTTCTAAAAATGGAAAAGATGAGTTTTTAAACTGAATGCATTTTTAAGACTGAAGGGTTTTTTCCTTTAGAAATGAGACAAACACCTATTCACTGCAGTTACATGCCATGCCAGTACACCTCCTCCACATGAACTGTACATATGAAAAGACTGGATCAAAGAATGTATGGTCACAGTTCTTACAGATCTCAAAGTCGCCTTGGCACATGATGGCATTTTCCAAGAGAAAGAAAATACATCATTGTGCTAACCTTCTCTTTTGTGATTCAAAAGCACTTCAAGGTATTTTGAGATTAGAAATCAGAGAGTCATCTTTCAGTTCAGCATCTATATTTTAGCAGTTTTCACTATGGATAAGTAGGTTTCAAATGAGCCATCCATCTTGCCTCTGTAGAAAACAGTACATCCACCTGGCAGAATACTGAACTTGATCCTGACCTTCTTTCAAAATGTCCAAGCAGCTAGGCTGTCAACAGAATTCCTTTACAATTGTTCAAGTAGTACTGTCTAATTCCATGTTCTTTTTTGCAAAGTTCTCAACAATTTTACCTTATTTATAACTGTTTTTTTATAGTGAACCCTGACAACACACCAGACTGGTTTTGGCTGGGATTGAGCTACATTTCTAGATAGTAGCTGGTAGAGGACTGTGTTTTGGATTTGTGCTGAAAGCAGTGCTGATAACACAGGGATGTTTCAGTTACTGCTGAGCAGGGCTCACACAGCATCAAGCCATTTTGTTTCTCACCCCATTCCACCAGTGAGCAGGCCAGGGGTGCACAAGAAGCCAGAGGGGACACAGCCAGGACAGCTGACCCCAACTGCCCAAGGAGATACTCCACACTACATGGCATCATGCTCAATATGAAAACTGAGGGAATGAGGGTGTGTGTGTAGGTTGGCCACAGCTCACATTGCTCAAGAGACTGGCTGGCCATCAATTGCTTGGCAGCAAGCAATTCTTTTCCTTTTACATCATTTGTCCTTGAACAGTTTTAATTTTCCTCTCCTCTTTGTTGTTGGTTTGGGTTTTTTTCCCCCAAATTATTACACCGCCTTTATCTCAATCCACATATTTTCTGACTTCTACCCTTGCAATTCCACCCGTCCACCTCAGTGCAGGGGTGATGAGCAGCAGTGCGGTGCTTAGTTGCCAGTGAGGGTTAGACCCCACACCATAATTATAGCTCTTTGTTACAATGCCTTGACATTTTGAAATTTGAAATTATAAACTCACAAGCAGGTTTGCTTGGGTTTTCTTCCCCATGCAGAAAGGTCCAAGTGTGTAGTGTTTTGTAGGAAAGTATTTTAGGTTCTTTTCCTGACCCCATTGTTGAAGTTCCAGAGAGAAACTAACCCAAAATTTCTGCTCCCCTTGGTGGACTATGTTAATTTATACTTAAAGCAAGAGGACTATGTCGTAACACTTTTACAAGCTTTTATAACATGTAATTAAAAGGAATTTTAAGTAAATTAATTCTTTATTGAGAGGTTAATGGATTTTTGTTTTTCAATACATGATATGGCAAATATTTTGGATTTGAAATTACTCTCCTAAGGAGCTGTAGGATTTTCAGGTTAACAAAATGAAGCTAGCAGAGCACAGAGATGACATCAGTTTAAGTTGTGAAAAATTCTTTGTCCTCCTAGTTCTTAAGTTGCTATGTTTTGGAAGAAGCATAAATTGTCCTGTTAGGCAGAATACCTCTCTACTTTTCAAAGACTATACAAGATACTTCATACAAAGACTCCAGGAACTTAGTATAGTTGTAAGTCAGCATTACAAAGACCAGTTGCTCCTACAACTCATGTTCCAGAAAAATAGTGGAAATACACCCTGTATATCAGGGCACAGAAATGCTGGAAGCTCCACAGCTAACTCACCAGTGGACGTGAAAAATGAAATAACTAAATAGAAAAACCCCAAAGCCTACTGTCTTGGATCCAGTGGAGAACCAACAGCCACGTGAGTAAACTGAAATGTCCTCAGAACTGTCACAAGAAACTCCACTGAGGTTGAAAGCTCACCTCTTGTAACAAGCCAAAATTTTCCAAGGGTGCAAGGATTCATACTGCAGGGAAGCATCATCTGAAAGCACCATGTACCAGGGCAGTATTAGACTGCAAAACATATTTTTTATAATTACAGTCACAAAGCAGACTGTTCATTTCATTACTGTATAGGTCTGAATGTTTTAAGTTACTTTGTGCTATCTGAATAGAAACCCAGTCCTGTATTACTAAGTAGGATTATAAGCCCCAGAGATACAAGCATCAAGGTTTTGGATGCTCTAAGTTTAAATACTTAACTAAGGGTTTTTTCATTATATTAAATCTAAATACCACCCAAAAAAAAGCATCAGTCTAACTTTTGCACTATTGTCATCATGAGCATACCTGACCCATAAATGCAATTAGTGGAACATTCCTGCTTTTAGGAAAGAGAACTCCTAACAACACTTCCTTGTGAATTTTAAGATTCTGTTTATAAATATAAAAATACCTAACTTAAGGCTTGTGTTCCTTTATTCTCAACATGCATAAAGTAAAAGTAAGTGTTTAGATACTTCAGTCACATACCTTTTTAACCTTTTTATCATCTGTGTCTGAATGCTTCAGGATAAAAAAAAACAAAACAAAACACCACAACAAAACACAGCCAATGCCAACAGAGTTCTGAAGAGTGATTTAAATAGACGGCAAGTGCTAGCTCACAATTAGACATCAAGAGGCAAGAAAAGTAAGATTTAACGAGGTTGAGAACAGGCAGTGTTCAATAACACAAGGGAAAAATTCACATTGACAGATATGAACAGTGTAGCAACTTGAAATAAAATGAGGATTAACAGGTGGACTCAAGACAGCTTGTAAGTGGCACTGGACAGTGAGACTGAAAACCAGGACAAGCCTTAGTGTCTGTGTCACTGGTTTTGAAACAGCCAAAGTATGAAAGTAGCCCAATTCCTGGCCTACCAATTCAGTTCAATAATTATTTCTATAAATACTAATGAAAACTTTGAATAAAATTACATTTACCTAACACCATACAATACAGAATCTTACCCCTTTTCCTGTTCTTATTAGGAACTGAGTGTTATTTGACATCCTGTGCAGTCACATTTTTCATCAAAATTTTGTGTACCTAAATTTTTAGTATACAAAACATTAAAATGGCAGAATTATCTATCTTTCTTCCTTTCCCTTCTACAACACTGACGCAAAACTACAATTCATAAATACCTTTCTATAAATTACTTTAGTCAAAGTCCCTCGCTCCCTCTGAATTCATAGGCTTTTACTTTGAGATATGAAGGAACAACTAGGAGGAGAGTGGGAAATTCTACATTTAACATGAGCATTTTAATTGCATCTTTTGATAAAGAAGTTTTCTGCAAAAGCTTAAAACTCCTGCCAATATTGAAAGAATTCTAAAGGTACTTCAAATCAGGCATAAAATTTTAGCTTCCTCCTGCAATATTTTACAGCAAAGGAACAACTGAGAAACCAAGTTTAAGAATTGTCTGTGCAGTAATCCTTAACTGATGGATCAAAACAGCTGAAATTAGTCACAAACAAGAAGGTCAGTGCTTGTTGATATTGTCAGGGTACCAAGGTGGTTAATGGAAAAAGCCTAGTAATTGTTAGTAGCTAATAAGCTGACAAAATATAATTAAAAATTAAAATCATAATCCAAATAATAGTAAAGGATGTAGAGTTTGAAGCAGAAACACTGGTTTTCTTTTCCTGCTGGTGCAATGGAGAGGTAGCAGAAGATTTAACTTTGATACCAGGGAATCAGAATGACCCAGTGCTTCCTGCCTCCCACTAGCAGCTCCAGCAAACACGACTGGGGAGAACACCATGAGGGTCTTGCTTGCATTCCCAGTTCTGAAGAGATCAGTCCTACAAAATTCCCTTGATTATACCCCACTGGTGAACCTTTGCCACCTCATGGTGGTATTCAAAGGTTGGACTCAATGATCTTGGAGGTCTCTTCCAACTTTAATGATTCTAAGATTCTTTTTTTCCCCCTCCCCCCCGCTTTTTTTTTTGAAAGGAAGATGAAAGATCCTGAAAAGCCAGAAACCAGACAGCTTACTCCAAATTATTCTAAAAAGTGAAAGGATACTTCACTGAATGATACTCACTAGCAGATCATTTGGATAAAATAGACCAGATGATATTACCAAATAAGACTTCCACATCTGCCAAAACAAAATTAATTTTAAAACCTATACATTCATTTGAAAAAACTGACTTCTGCACAGGTTGCTTCCCCTCTGTATAGCACTAACATTAGGTAATTATTGGAATCAAGAGTATGCTATTGACAGGTGCCAGCTGTCTTTACCATGTTGATGCCATCTGAAAGTGTATGCAAAATTGAGAACATGAGCACAACTCAACAACCACAAGATTAAAAAATTAAATTACTAATTAAATGAAAATGCATACATTAACAACAGTGATAGAGATAAACACTGAAGTGAGAACTGAATCCATCAGTAACCCTCCTTAAGCTTTATTTCCAGTGAATTGCCACTCATTTCAAGAGTGGCAAAGGTAAGCATGAAAGCTGACTTTACAAGTGTCTCACCAGGTTGTTAAGAGTCAACAAGCAAGAACATCATTCTTCATGATGTCTGACTCCAGGGTTTCAATTTTCTCATCATACCTTACATAGTGTTAATTAGTTTGAAGGCCATAAATATTTAATCTTTAAAGTGACTCGCTCAGCTCTACATAAGGCACAATATTATTTTTTCTTCAAAACCACAGGAAGTCTCCTTTTATCTTCAAGTCTTGACCAGAATGTCTCAAAATACTATACAGTCTAGGATGCTACAAAATCTGAGCCAGTTATAGAACCAATCCAGTTCACAAGCATACAGCATGACACATCATCTCTTTTCCACTCTATGTTAGAATCTTCATGTAAAACCTTTTAGGTTATTCTCAGGCTGGCATCACAAAAAAATTAATTCCTGTAGTACTCAAATCTTTATATCCTGAGATTCATGGTCATGAAAGATGATTTTGTTCCCATCTCTTTCAGGACACTTAATTCAAGTATACTCATGTCTTCTGCCTGAAAAAGCTGGGAGTGGGTGGGGAGGGATGGGTAAATAACCTGACAAAGGAAAAAAACTGAACTACATTAATGAAAATCTAAAAATGGTATTTAGTAGAAAAACGTATCTTTACGAAAATGAGTCACTAGATCATGTAAACATTTGTAAATTAATGGAATCATTTCAATAATACTTGACCATATAGTGAAATATATTTTGCCTAAATTTTTCTAGGACAAACCTTCAACTGTTATAGATGCCAAACTCTCCTTAGACAAGGAAAGAGAGGATAATCATTTACAGATTGAAGAAACACTGAAAAACAAACTTCAGTGAGTAGTCCTGTACATCACAGAATGTGGAGAAGGACTAGATGTAGTCATGACTTTTTTGACTGATCCTATATAGTCCGTTATAAATAAACACTAAATACCAGATGCACAATTCCTGATCTCTCACATTCTCTAAATGATGATTGTTTCAAAGCAATACTTCATACATATTTAGGTATTCAAAGTCAGTACAAAGAATTAAAACCAAAGAATTTGGTTTTAAATTTAAGCTCATTCAATTTTTGGAGTAGAGATACAATCTTTACCATTATATCCAGATTTAAGCATGCCAAAGAAAAGCACGTCCTTCATTGGAAGAAAAGACAGTTACTTCAATCTACTTCCTGCCACACAGGGGAAAAAAGAAGAAAGATGTGTATCCATAAATATAAACACAGGCACCTGTTTGTATACACATAAATCTGTGTCCACACACACGAAGATCCTCTCTGTGGTGAAAAGAAAGCACCAATAACTATGCTAAAACCAGTAATTAATTGCACCATGATGCCTCCTCTCTGGTGTCTCTTCCCCACTGAAATCTGTAATCACATTCTTGTCAAAAGATGCATTCAATAGCCTGGATTGCTGCAAGTACATCCACTGATATGGTCTCATTTTTCAGCTCTTAATCTAGAGCCCACTTTCCTTCAAAGCTCTTTAAAATTAACACAACTCCTTAAGTACATGCAGCACAATTGCCAAGACCTTTCTTTAATAATTACTTACTTCCTAACTTGGTGCTTACAGCTAAAAAATATTTTTTCTTAGACCCTAAAACAATGAAAACATCTCTCCAAAGGTCTACCTAAGAAACAAATTTTAACTTCAGTCTTCTAATTTCTCAGTCTGTCTCTTACACAAAGCTACAAGCAAGCTCACAATGATTCATACTTGTGTGAAATGTAGGGAGCATGTTTTAACACAGATCAGTTGCAATGTTGACGCTAACTCATTGAGGAGTCAGGACTATAAATGGCATTTATAAACCTACAGAAGAGTATGATAATGACTATGTCACTATGAAAACCAAAGTAATTTGTGCCTTAACATCTGCATCTTCAGGAAGTAGGGAAAAAGCAGGACACAGCATTGTACTCAACAGAACACTTCACACACTCCTGTCCCAACAAGGTATGCTGAGAATCAGAGTGCCTTTAAAAGCAACCCACAATCCAGTCTCACATCACAGCACATACTGGCAAGTGCAAGGAAACAAGAAGTAGCACACCTTCAATATAGGTCAGTCTGTAATCCACAGACACCAGCACCTGCACCTGAGGGCCCACACATCCGATTCCTTAAGTTAGTTCAGAGGGTGGGTGGGTAGGACAGAAAGCCCTTCCAGTTTTCACAAATGAAATACAATCAGGGTTACTATCTTTTTACAAGTTTTCTCTTTCCTTCCTGGAAGTGCCTGAAAACACATGTTCCAATCCTTAGTGGGTGGCAAAATCCCCGTCTTTCTAAAGGTTTTTCAAAGCTTAATTTCTTAAATATCTCCATAAAATAAATAATAAATATCTACATGAAGATATTTATTAAAAATACCACCACCAGTCAATGTTCACTCCATGTACCCCCCCCCATTTCAGCCAAACAAGCTTTTGGTCCTCCAACACACAGTGGCATTTACCTCACTGACCTTGGGACTGCCTTCCTCCAGTATTTCTCCCTCATCAGTTTGCATGGGAACAGGATCTGTGCAAAGCTCTGCAGAAATGCAAAATACTGCCTAAAAGATAAACAACAAAGATATATTTCAAAAACAAGAAGTTTTCTGCCTTTAACAATGTTATGTGAGATTGCAGTGCACATAAACAACAATTCTAGGCTATAACCTTTAATGCTGCCATTCTGCACATGTTTGCTGAAATTATGTTTTACACAAACGAGAACTGTTATTCAGGATAAGACAAAACTACTTCACTAAAAGAAAAAAAACTCACTTAACAGGAATATACTTTCTTTTAAACTTTAAAGTCTCATTGCTGAGTATTTAATGTAGTCACTAATGTTACTCATTAAAGCCACAGTCAGCAAGGAACGATCACACAGACCAAAGTTGAGCAATTCTTTCTTACTAGGAAATAGCTTTTGTGCAAATATAAGCTTCAAAGACTCAGCTTACAGACAATCTAAAGGTTATTAGTTTGAAAAATCATTAAGTCTTCCAGTGATCTCACAGTACCTCTGAAGTCTTGCTTTCAGGATTTTTCCTTGACTTCATTTTAAAAATAAATACATTCTAGAATCTAAACGGTTCAAGGAACAGATAAAGTCATTCACCTTCAGGCTGGCATTTCCAATTTAACCCAGGTCAACAGATCCCAATGTTTCCAATACTCAACACTACTAGGTGACCTAGTAAGTTTGTTTGACAGTATCAGCGCAGTTCCAGCTGAACAAAATCTGCACCCCAAACTTCATTCTTCAAATTGTAAAGTAACTTATGGAAGGATGCAATACAATTAGGGAGACTTTGGTGTTTAAGATTAAAATGTCTTCTACTCCAGAGGATGAGGAATCTTTCAGGGGTAATGGAACAAATTAATCAATTTAAAAGATAAATGCATCAGCACAAATTCAGCAGGAATCTCTCACACTTAAAATGCAAGATGTAAGTCCTGACCAGATCTCTAACGTTCCAGGTATATGGAAAGTAAGGGATCACACTGAGTACACTGAGTTAAGAATTCTCTTAAAGCCACGAGTTGTTAGCCTTTAACAGTTGTCCCTCTCAAGATTCTGCAAGTCTTCAACCACACCAGCTTTTAACATTCATTTCAAGTTTCTCTACTTCTGCATCTTGGCTAAAGAACTGCTGTCACCTTCACAGTACCAATTCCAAGCCTGGAAACTGACAAGAGAAAGCTTTTAAATGATGCACCTCCTTCTCTTCATTGTTAATGCCTGTTCAGAGTGTTACGCTGTCTGCACTCCTACCTCCTCTCTTATGTTGCACACAGGTAAAACAACATCTGTCATGGTTGACTCAAGAAGTGACAAATATGTTCTACAAACATTAAGGGCTTGAAGCTACAAAATGTTACATACAACTTAGTAAATCTTACAACCAACAAGTTGTTAGATTCAGTAATATCATACATTCTAGTGCAAGGCACAAGAGTTGTACAGATTTAGAGCATAGTAATTTCCTTTTCTGGGAAAAGGAATGAGGAGAAAAGCAAACTCTTATCCAAATCCTCGCTTAAACATTCTGCCTTCAGCGCACAATCAAAAATCAGAGGTATCAAATGCTAAGCATTACATCAATGCCAAGATCCTCCTGCCTATGACAAATGTTTCTTGCTTTTTCTGCACCCACAGTGGAGAAGGCCAGGCTGAGCAGTCCCTGTCCATGGTACTTCTTCACCACTCTTGGTTTCTGAAACCTACTCCAGAACTTCCAGAGCTGGGAGTTTTGGAGCATGATTTTGCAGTATCAGAGTCAAGTAATTGGGAAACTCCTCAGATTTCTGTTAGACAGTCTGATGTCTAACAGTCAAAACAGCTTTGGCCAGAAGGATTCCTATGGCACTTACCTGACCACAAAGTCAGAGAAATAAGCAAGAATGAACTTGAGCTACAAAAGCAGTAAAAGAAGCTTATATATATAAAACAAGACCAGAAAGGTCAGACCAAGAGCAAGGGGAAATCACTTCTCATTCAGAGTGCTGGAAGAACTCAAATATAAGCCTCTGAAAAACTGATGTGTTTTATCTTCTGAGATCCCTCACTACCAGAGGAACTGGCAGTATTTGATACCAGTTTTTATATACTACTCCTGGAAGAAGACAAAACAACCTACCAACCAGTGCATTTCAGAGGAGGAAAGAAAAGGTCAGTAGAACTAGGAAACTTTAAAAAAAGGAAAGGCCACAAGAACAAGAAAAAAAAAGCATGTCTTCCACAGACGACAGATTACATACACTGGAACTACCCAGAACTCAGAGATTAGAGAAGGAAATTGAATGAATAAACTCTCTTCCTTCTCCATTGTATTTTCTTCTTTATAATTTCTATTTTCTCTTTTAATTTATCCAGTAATTAATGTTTTATTGGCTTAAACGTTTTTTTAAAAAACATATTATGTCATACAATACATAGAGTTGGGCGTTAGGCGTCTTTCCTTTTGTTCCTTCTTACCTATCGAACTTTCCCCATTTGTTGTGGGGAAACCTGACTGCTGGTACTTACGGGTGCTCCAGAAGACAAAGAGTTGGGCTGGGCCCGGGGGGAAG
>VXBQ01017431.1:531844-546576 GCA_013400175.1 Phainopepla nitens
ATAATAATTCGGGGGGAGGGGGTTTACCTTATTCATTCCAAGGGAGGCTCCTGCCATCCCTAGCAGACACCTGACTTTCAAACCGAGACACTTGGAGTGAACTCACACGGGATGGTAAAAAGCTAGAAGTTCTAAAAGGCTCAGTAATTTACCAGAAAACTTCACAAGGGAAAAAGAAAATCCACCAACAAAAACTTTTAGCTGGTGCAGGAAAACCCTAAGCCACAGGCTACAAGAGGTGCTGCAAGAGGAAGTTTTGCTCAACTATCCTTTTGCTGTTTGGTTTGGTTTTTTTTTATACTTTATTGCTAGTGTTTCTGGGTTCTTTCAGAAACAAAATATCTTGCAATAAACTATGAGCCCAATTCAATAATTTTGACGTTCTTTTGCATACATGGATCATCGATTCCCTTAGCCACTAGCACAAGAATGATACATGGCAAGTTTATTTATTGCCAAAAGGAGATTTCAAGATTCCTGAATCCAAGGGACACTACCTCTGTGGCAGACTTTTGTAGCAGTCATTTACAACTGAGGGTGACTTCTCAGCCAACAGAGACTGCTTATTGCCAGCACATGAAGAAATAACATAATTATCTCATGTAACTGACATCACCTCTTCAGCTCACCAGCTTCAGACCAGAGCACTGAAAGTGACACACAGGGTCACTTATTTTAGACATGGAAGATAGATGGGAAGTCAGAATTTTTATTAGCATCCTATAGGATCAGGAAAATGCCAAAAGCCTAAAGGCCTTTGTTTACTTATATTGAATACTTATTGTGATATGTCAGGCTTCCAGGTGATAAAAAGAAAGTTTATAGACAGTCCATTTAGATTTTCAGATCCAACACCTATCAACAAAGTCACTCCTAGAAAAGGTCAAAAGTAACATAATCCTCTTCTACCCTTGCATATATCCACCCAAACTACTTGAAATGTGACTGAAATCCCCCAATTTTTATCCACTTGATATCCTTCAGGAAGATTAACTAACTCCAAGTGGAGTAAGATAACACCAAAGAAGGCCTGACAAATAGCAGTGCACTGGTATGCCCACATATGATGTAGCAAATGCACACGTAAACTTAGGAACAACTTTTATTTAACTCTTTAAAATGTAAACAATGATGAGCATCTATTCTCGAAGGTAAAAGCATCCATTAATATGAACCAGCTGGACTTCTTACAAACTTTAATGCCACTAAAATACTGTCTTGACATTAAACAGTATGGTTTTGGAACAATTCAGTTTGATATTTAGTCCTATTTTTGCTCCATCTCTTTCTGCAGCAAAGCTGTACTCATTTTGTTTACTGGGATCAGCATGATGGATTCAGCCATCAGCCACTCAGTGTGAGCAGGACAGTGCAGTGTCCTAATGGATAACAGCTCTGCACTACTGCATTCTAACAGACTGGCAAGCAAAACCTGAACCAAATTTCCATATACTTATAAATCCCTGAAAACCAATACCAGTGAACAAGGTACTTCCTCTAGGCCTAGTTTTCCCTCCACACAGGAAGGTCCACCATGGAAAAACACAAGGTCCTCAACAGAGCTTGAATTCCAATGATTTCAAATTTGGTTTCATCAAACAGGCACCACTGGGACTGAGCACCTTGTCTAATTCAAGGGCCTTTTGTGCAGCAACAGTTATTTTTTTAGACTGGGAGCAGGAATCAATTATGGACTAAAGAGAAAAATCTATTCTTCATTTGATAATGAAGAAAAAAACCTACTTCAAGGCTTCTAAAGAGTGCAGCTGCGAGAGAAGCACTTATTAATGTACAGTCAATTGCCATTCTTGTGGATTCCCAAGTCTAAATTGGATATGGCCCAGTAGAAACCCCCTGAAGGACAGTAAGGCTGTGCAACTGTCACCATTACACACATTGAGCAGAAATTGAAGGTAGGTCCCAAACTCTCTCACAAAGCAAAACAGGGACACGAGTGCTCTTCCAGGATGGTGATCCTGTATACATGGCATAATTGAAACAAGAGTAGTTAGAAAAAGGTACTACAATTGTATCCACACATGATCCCTGTCACCAGTCTCTAGGTACAGACAAAATGTTCATTTTTAACACATGATCCAGCCATATTGTACTAATTGTTAAAGCACTGTATTACATTGAGTCTGTTAAGAATGTACAAAAGCACCATAAAATTTAACATACGGAAGAACAGAGTATTTTTTGTCACTTTAAATGCAAGTTGCTCTGAAAGCAAGAGCATTCAGAAAATAAAACCCCTTGACTATAACTTTATTGTTTATAAGAAATAATCACCAATTCCAGTGACCTAAAAAAGTCTCAACATAAATTAACTACTTTCTAAAGAAAATGATACATCATACATGTCAAATTTAGCTTACAGAAACAAATCACTTCAGGCAGTAACAAACTTCACATGCAAACCCACAGAAATAACACACTAGAAAGCACATGAAAGCAGATCTACATCCTACAGTATCTTAAGAACCAACAAAGGCTATTGCTCTTCTCACCTCCAACTTTCAAGATCACACTACTGAGCTTTGGTTGATTTTTACCTTTGACAGTTTCCAAGGGCTGCCAAAGCCCACAAGGATCCGTCCTGGCTACATTCAGTGCAAAAACGAAACCCTAAAAGGAGACAAAAAAAAAAATTTAAAACATCAACCAATTGTGATTGTTAGTAAATTAAAAACAAATATAAAAACAGAAGTCAGCTGTCTCTAAAGCTCAGCAAACCTAGGTGCACAGAAGTGAAAAGAATAGGCTGCCATCAGGAAAATATTTTCTTAAAATACTCCCCACAACCTCCCATCCAAATCTGGAAAAACAGTAAACACTGGCAGCATGTGTGAGAGAATCTCCTACTGACTACGAGATACATCAGAACAGTAGGAGGCTCTAGAAACATAATTTCTATTCACAACTGGGAAAAACATGAGATGAAACTGGTTTCTTCTACAAGAACAGAGAGCACACACATAAGCGTGTTTCCTTGCAGTCAAGGAAAGAGATTACGTAATCCTACAATAACTCCTGAATATAAACTATTACATGCAAAAATGAATCCCATACCTACCAACTGTCCTTCATCTAATCCTATTTTGAAAGGGTAACATAGCAGCACTGCACTGGCTAACAATCCAGGCCATTTCAAATCATACATAATCCCTCTTAACCACAGCTAGTATTAAATACTTCCGGTTTTGTTTTGCAAAACACAACCAAGTTCCAGGAATTAAAAGAAGTCCAGAACCATCAGCTTACCACTATACATCCAAGCTAATATTACTAAAAATCTAAATTATTCCAGTTGCCATTATTCAGGTTTGTTGTAAGGGATATGAACAAGTGGCGTTTCTCTAAATTCATTGAATCTTTTTTTTGGCTACTACTCCTCAATGCACGTTATTTAGGAACAAAGTGCTCCTGTCATTGGAGTAACTGCCATAAACTGAATATTTTTTTTCCTGATCTTCTAGCATTAACTAAGATTTCTGGGCATGATTTACATTCAAATGATTTCTGACTAGAAAATACATTTGGTGATTACAGGGAATTTTACCTGCCACTATGGTTTACCTATCCCTTTGCTTAGCAAGTAAATGTTTTACAGATGCAAACTTTACTTTTGAGGTTGGTTCTGACTTATGCTGTGGGGCGATTCTGATAAAACAAACAAGAGCACACTCTGCTCAAAAGGCCTCAAGCTGTCTTAAAACATCAACTTAACAAAAATCAGCTGCTGATGAAAATGAACAAAAACATCACATACTTAATTAGGATACTGAGAAGTTGGCTTCAAGTCATTCACAACTTCAAAACAACACAGAAATATTTCATGGTTTTTCATCTATAGCACAGCAGCAGTGTAACAGTCATGATTTACTACAAAAATTACCCAGGACAACCCAGGTCTCACTGTGATGGTCATTCTCCACTTCACTTTTCAAGGCTGAAGATGGAAACATAACTTGCAACCAATAATTTGGTGGAAGGAGAGATATTATTGGTACTTAAGAAGAGGATTTGCAACCTCTTTATTTCACATGGTTTAGAACAATCTCTTTGCATTACTTAGGTGGAAGGAAATCCAGGAAGGATTAGTACTTCAAGGAAAAACGAACTAAAGATATCACTCTAAACAAAGCAGCTGGGAGGAATGGGAAAAGGCAGAAATCCTTAAACTCTCACTGAAAAAGAATCCAGAGGAATATTCAGGAATATGGCAGCCACATACGCCACAAAATCACTGTGGTCTACAGCAAAACATGACATGAGAAAAGGTGTCCATTATGTTTAATTTAGCATTGGCCACACAATATTTTGTTCAGTATTAAATTCTTTGCACTCATGGTTTTGGTAACATACGGAAAATGTTCCAGCTGTTCACGTACGCTATGACACAAGTACCTTTAACAAGACAAATAGCTGTAACTTGGAATAGATATCATATATTTCAGTTTGTACTGCTCTTCAAAAGTAACATGACAACAGAAGGACCATAAAGAAGTTAGAACAATCTATGCAAACAAAAACACAAATCCCACTTCACAGCACTAAATTCTTTTTACATGAACAGCTTAAATATAAACCATTTCATAAAACAGAGTGCTCCTGAAGATGCCAGGGGGTTTAAAATGGACAACTACACAACATGATCTGCTTAAGAAAATCCAATCATTAGTGAATTTGTGGTCTTCTCATTAAAGAATGTCACCCTCTTGGATTCATCGTTAAGGGAAACACGTGAAACATGCAAAAGGACACTTCTCAAATGGTCCTAAATCAGACTTTCAATTTAGGAAATACTGGTTCTAGCCTTTGAGTCGAAAGACAGTCTTGAAACATAAGGACAGAATACTTCATCGTCACCTTCCCAGTGTTCGAAATCATTTACATACAATATTTAAGGTGCTAAATGTCTCTCATTCCAGTAAAGGAAAAGTTAAAAGCTTATTTTAAAAAATGTTTTGCTTACACCCTTTTGCCACTTTTTACTGCAGAAAGCAGCATAACCCCCACTTCTTTTCTGCTCATACCGATTTTGCTAAAGAATCCATTAAAGGTTACAGTGAACATAAAAGGTATTTGTCCTCACTTTGCTACAGGAACCTATTGTATGCTACATACACTATACATCACTTCTCAACTGTAATCAAGATTACATCCCAACCACACTCAGCCAAAGGCTGCCAAGTGGTTAAGTTTTCCAAAGTCCTTTGTGCTTTGTTCCACTCTGTCTTTTCACTGTGACTGAGGCATATATACACACACACATTTATGTGCATATACATGTATATGTGCATACACGTATATGTGTGTAGATACAATATATGTGTGTAACAAAACACCCTCGAAATTATTTCTACTTTTTTTCCTTCAAGGCCTTCAGCATTCTACACCACAATGTTTATGGAAATTATCAAAATGAGGTCGTTGGGAGTAGCATGTCTTAACTGACTGACAGCATCTTGACAGTCAGCATCACAGTAAGAGTTGTGATACTTGGAGCAGCAAGGAATTAAAACATAGTGAGTTGAGAATACCAGCTGCTTTTTACATTCCACATCAAAGTTTAACCCACTCAAGAGATTTGTTTTGCAAAGTTGGAAATAAACTATCACTTAAAAAAACCCCCATTCTTTTTCAGTTGTTCATCTCTGGTTCTATTAGATCTTGCAAATTACCGGTTTTCAGGCACAGAAAAGGGCTATTTCACACTGCACTACTTGCTAACAGTAGCAATGCTCGGAATCCCAATGGCACAAAGGCAATCATTACCATAAGTATTACAACTATCATGGCATTTAATGGTGCCCCAGTGGCAAAAATGGCCCACAATCAACATGCTCAAAATGCCAGCAAACCATGTATACCAGCATTCCTAAGGATTTAGCACTACTGGAGCTACACCAGTGCAACCAAGCCTTTATTTCAGGGCATTTGCAAAGTGACAAAGTCTTCAGAATACAGAGGACCAAAGTTTTCTAAGGAGAGGTGAAGAGTGGCTATTATACTAGACCAGAGACATTTTTCTCCATCTCAAGCAAAATGTTGTAATGAGTGAGAAGCCTGCTTCTCAACAGCTCAACTTTCAACCTGAAAGCTACAAATAACTCCTTTACTGCTGATAATCCCAAGAGAATCATCCGGTCAGATTATTAATACCACTAAAGTCAACTCAGGCTCTAAGGCTTCCTTTTGACCCGCCAGTAACACTCATGAAGTCCTATACAGCAGCAAGTTTATCAAACCCAGCAGCAGTAACTAAATTAAAACTGATAAGGTGGTAATGCAGCCTTGTGCAGAGGAAAGGGGGAACGGTGGTTTATTCACTGACAGCAGCAATTGCAAGAGCTGAAGACAATATTACTAAAAATCATTCACATGCAGGACAGGATTGGAAGATACCGTGCCTTTCAAACTATCTAATTCTTACAATCTTCCTGGATTTAATCAGAAGAGTATCAAAGTTTCCCGTATTAAACTGTCCTTCTGCTTTGTTCGCTTTTACAATAAGAGCTGTGTCGTTAAGGAATTCACACCAGCGAGGCAAGAGTGCTGCTAAGTCCTCCAGCAGCCATGAAGGCAGCAAGCACGCCCTGCTGCCCGAGGAAGGCTCTAGGTCTGGGCACTCCACCCTGTAATGCAGCCTCGGGCAGAAGATTATGGCCAGACTGACCCAGGCCACAGCCAGGAGGAAGGCCAGGGGAGTGGGACAGAGAATGAACCTTAAGTCACAATCTGCTTTTTCTGTTTTTTAAACTTCACTCTTTTATAGCTTACACCCTGAAATTTTCCAAAATAGTGTTCCATATTTATCTCACTTCTAACGATTAATAACAGAGAGGTTATCTTATACAAAGACGTTTTGACTTCCCACTAACATGATTATACATGCAGAGAAGTCCAAGATCTTAGCACTATTATTGTCAAAGAAAACAAATGCTGAGTTGTTAAGCAAATAATCCCAAACTATAATTGCAAACACCAACTTTGAACATAACCAGCTGCCAAACAGAACTTCATCAATATTCATAGCGTGACATCAGTCTCAATTGTACTTTTCAGCTATTTCGGCACCTAAGAAAGGAAGTTAATTTTCAAAAATCTGTTTTATATTCAACGATGTTTTTTCAATCTTCAAAGAAATGAGGCAATACACTCATTTTTAAGGCTAATTTTTAAATTTAAAAACACAATGCAAGTTATTACTGATACAATGCCAGTCCTCAACACTGCAATCTTTGCTGAACATGTTTAGTTTGTACTACTGAATCTGGAACTACTTGCAAGAAGAGCTTCAGACCTGCTGCACTTTGAGGTCAGGGCTCTAAATTTTCAGTCTTTTGGCACAAAAGGGTTCTTCAACTTTCTCATCTTATTTCCCCTGAAAGTGGCACTTAAAAGTAAAGTAACCCAGCTTTACTATTGAGACAAAACCCATAAAAGTCTGCCTTAAGGCTACCTACCTGAACTACATCACAACTGATTTTCACAGTCAAGCTCTTGCACCACATTTAAAAATGAAACTCTTGAAATTTCCCCCTAGTTTTGAGTGGTCTTCACTTATATGTTACTTTTTGTTCATCCTTAATTAAATCTGAAAATGCACTAACACATTGGCAATTATTTTTGTCCACACTTCATAAGACTAAAGTTACTTTTAGTTTATTTACACACCCAGCTCTGGCAGGGGTGAGATAAGCTGATATGCAGTACCCATACACAAGGCAGTGCCGGTTTATCTAGTTACCTTCAGCTGGTAAAAGCAACATTCATTATCCAGCACTGGTTAAGTGCAGGGTTAGAGCTGGAGAGGGAAGGGACTAATTATGTCACTGTATTCTTGCCCTCGGGCCACCACAGTGTAACACTGTCACTGTCAGGAGCGTCTTCTTTGCTTATTAGACAATGTTTAAAAGTATATGATACAATGGGACTTCTACCTGTTTCCTCCACAGTCTAATTTAGTTTTCAATCAACAGGAAGCTTCTCTCAATATGAATCTGTTTTCTGCAATACATAAATTGCCAGGGACAGGGAAGAGAAAGTTGGACTTTGAATACGAAAGAATCAGAGGAGTTAACTTCCAACAAATGACAGAATTATCAGCCAGTTTTGGTTGTGTCTCTGAGTACTCTGAAAATTAAAAAGGCCAAGCAAATAAAACCATCGACCGCTAATCAACTATGGAGTTTAAAAAAATGTGTGAAAAAGCCTAGCTCTGCAATAAAATACATCTTCCCCCTTTCAAGTACCATTTAGCAAAGTGAGTGCCATCAGAAACACAGGCAACTTCCCCATAGCCTTTATTAAATATACCAGAAACACTGAACACCAACTAAAATCTACACCTGTTCTTCAGGCTGTCACCACACCAGCTGCAGAAAGTAGATGAGCACATCCTGAAGTACCCAAACATGTAACTAAGCAAAAAAGCACAGCTATGATAATAAAAACTCAACTTTAGCTTTACTATCCCACTGCCTTGAAGGGCTTAGGAAAACCATCAGCTGAGCCCGCATGAAATCCCCACAGAAAAGACACTTGTGATGAGGGGCAGGGAACTACTATAGTATTACAGGTAAAGGTATAGACAAGATCCATCTTAAATGTAAGGCTCCATTCCAAATGTGAGAAAATGTTAAGTATTTAATTTTTTTTGCAGTGTCAATGAAAAATGGTATGAATCTTAATGAACAGTCAAAAATAAGCATGTGGCTTGACTCTCAGTTTTGTTCTCTTCAAAAGAAGACTCATCTGCATTTTTAATTTTCAAGAATAGGCATCTGATACAATGCAACTCAAACCTGATAATGCAGAATTTCAGCCATTTGACAAACAAAAATACCAAAATTTTAATTCTACACAATTTTTTTCTCAGAAGCCAAATATACATAGAAGGATAAGAATTTAAATTTCAATGGCTGCAATAGTAAAATGTCCTGCACAGACACACATTGGTGCCAAAGTGCTCTTTTTTTAGCTTCTTACTTGAAGCAGTTAAGTGGAACTTAAAACAAAAACTCCAAAATAAAACCCCCAAAGACAGTTATCAGAATAAACATATTCCCAACACAGAGTGAAACCGCGATATTTACAGTAATATAAGAATGCAGTTATAATAACACTAATACATTGAGGAAAAATTTCAATACATAAAAATCCCAGAGAAGGTCACAAAGTAAGATACTAAACCCCACAGAAGTAGCTGAAAATGCTTTAAAGCAACTATTTAGAGCAGTATGTATTATGGCCTTCTTTCTTAAAGGGATTTTGAGCTGCTTCAGATCAAAGACTGATCATAATTCATTTTGGAGTTAAGTATATTTTGGTCTTTGTAAGAAGCTGAGGTGAGAGGACACATTCCCTTCCTCTATCTCAGAGGCAATTTTTCTTAATCAAAACATTGTCCTAACACTCTTTTCCAAGTTCCTCATCATTCCTCATGCCAGTTGCACCCTCTAATACTATAAACTTATGGTTTTTCAAGCCACGGTGTGGAAGCAACAGAAACCTCAGAGATCTGATATAGTGTTTCACTGTAATGGTAAAGTAAGTGAGTGTATAGGTGATTTAATCTTCTACAAAATCTAATTTCTGGAAAAGCTTTTAAATCACAAAGTTACTGTACTGCTGTATAGAAAACAGAATATCCTGTCAGCTATAATAAGAAAAATGTACTTTGTGGCACTTCCATTTTCTCCAGAAAGAGACATCAGATTATTTCTAAGGATCCCCAGATGTCCCAGGAGGGAACTAAAAGGTTCTCAAATGTCCAGGAGAAGAGCTGGACAACCTGGGTCTCTTCAGCTCCTAAGACACATAAGTTCATAACTAGAGGACACTGAAATCAAAATGCTGAGTAATTTGTATCTCTTGGCTGTAAGAAGCAGCGAGACAAGAGGACCTACTCCCATTATCACTGGTGGATCACCCTAAGGCCAAAATATATTTAGTCCACCGTTGACTGGCAAGTCCCTAAGAGTTCCTTCTATTCCCCAGAGGTGGCTTGCCTATCTTTCCTACCACTCCTGTGGTACTGTCTGAGTCTTATGCAGAGAGGTCACAGGGCCAGGGAAGCTGGTAATGAGATTGCCATGGAGCAGCCCAGGAGGTTCTTAGTTCTGATCATGTGGAGACCTATAGGACCAGTTCTAAAACAAGAAGGCCAGCAAACACCTCTCCAAACATTTAGCTTCTGGATTTAAAATCATATATTTAACTAGTGAAACTCTCTCACAAAGTCTGCTTTTGCCACATGAACAACACATTAGAGAGGCACAACAGAGGTACAACTAGAGGTACAACTAGAGGTACAACCAGAGCTTGTGGTAAGAAAATAAGAGGGACTTGAGTAGGAAAAAAAAAAACCCTGCAACCCTAGGATACAAGATGATCAGAGGAACAGGAAGAAGTATTTTCAACAAGTAAAAGAGGCTAGAATCCGAAAAATCTTCAAACTTAGTAGAAGAAAGCCAACAGTATTCGCAAAAACTATGTTCTTCGTAGACTACTACCAAATCAAAGGGCATAAATTTCTCCTGTCACAGAACAGACTTTACTAATGAAAAACCCAATACGCTACTGAAGAACTCTGCCAGATTGTTTTTCTTTATAGCACTTTTTATGACACTGACAAGAGTAATGCAAAATTATAGAAATTAAATGCAAGTAGAAACATCAATGACTTTGACTTCATTTCTCATTTAGATGAATTAGAGGACTTCCCCTCACACAAGTAACATGATATTATTGTATCACCTTTTGACTAATCCTCTGTCAGGCTATCTAAAATAATCAACTCTTTGTTTTGCAACTTTGCTTCTTATCCTTTCATCTGCTAATTAGCTTTCCAGCCTCCCATCTTCTGTCTAACACAGTCAAAATATATCAACTTCCAGGTTATTTTTTACACATTTATTCTGACCAGTTCCCTGCAGCACGCAGCACAAGCGCTGCCTTATGACACCTCCCATTTCTCCTGACAAGCCCGACGTTGCTCCACAGACTTAAAAGCTAAACTGGCTACGAGCTGCTTTCAGACCCATTTTACTTTTTTAAGTAGATATTTTTAAAAATTTAAACAGTGCAAGTCTCAGATAGAACATTAACTTGCTTCCCAGATTTTCTCACAGAAGAACTATTGTGTTTTTTCTAATCCACAGACATTAAATCAGGAAATACATGCACAATATCCAATTTCAGAACTACTAAAGCTGGCAAGGCCCAGAAATGCAATCCGTACTGACTAGCTGAAACTGGAAAAGGTCATCTCCATAGCTCACTACATGGTAAACACGGAGAACATCCAAACTCCAACCACAACCCTTACACTGATGAAAACTTAAAAACCTCAGAACATTCCCCTACAACATGATGCAAACCATAATAAGTGCAAAAACACCCTCTCGCTCTAACCGCTATAAGAAGGCAAAGGGAAAAAAATAAATGGAACGTACTCACTGCCTACTGCTCTAAAGGAGAAAAAATGTAACACCAACGCCTTGCAGCAAAGCATGTTTACTTCCCTGAAGAAATAAAAAATAATGAGTAGAAGTGCAACACAAAGAAGGCATGAACAGAAGAGAAATGTAAGGAAGTACAGGAGCTTTACTATCCGCTGAAAGGGACGGGGAACAGCAATCAGAATATCCTGATGACTCTCACCCCGGTCACCTCGCAAGCAGAAATACCAGCGGGCAACTACTTGTCTGACAGTGACAGCTGGCCCAACTACCGAAAAGTGCCCCTATTTTTATTAGCAGGTAGTAGCCAAAAGTTTAGTCTGTATTCACAAGAAATTAACATGAATTCTTCAGTCCATATCCCACACTCTCTTTGCTGAAAGAACAAGCAACCTCAGCATATACATTTTATCTGAAAATGAAGAAAGACAGTAAATGCTAAGCTAAGGAAGACTGTTAGCAAGAATATATGTATTTTTCTACCACAACTGGTCAAACTATTAGAAATGCATGTTACTGTTCGCTCAACACCTCTGTGCTAGGTTCTTGCAATTAGAACTGAAGACTGACATTCCCTTGCTATTCTTTCCCTGACACAGTGAAACATTTCATGATTAAAATTTCTGAAAATGCAAGGGGGGAAAAAAAAGAAAAAGGCAAATCCAGAGCAAATATATTTCATAAGCACTGAGGTGACAGAGAACTTTTAGCTTTAAAGAAAACCAGTGGTACATATGTGCTAGTATCAGGTACTTCCCTCCTTCATCTACGTGTTAAACACGCGTAATCTCTCCTGTGAAAACAAATGATGCCAGTTCTTCACAAAAACGCATCTACAGACCCAAATCACACACAGGTTAGGGCTGAGGGAAAAATAAAAACTGATGATAAAGAAGTGAATAGCTGTAAGATGCTAGGCATGCTGTAAGTATTGCAGAATTCATGAATCTAGTAGCAGCACTATGAGGAAATGACTGAGGAAAGCCATTGCAAAGAAATTGGAAAATGACTGTTAGTTGTTATTACTGCACAAAGCAAACAATATCCGTGTATAAAAATATTTCCAAGAAAATAAACACAATAATGGCAATAAGTGACTAGAACAGATTCTGCATCCAAGCATTTTGCAGAAAATGGAGAACAGAGTAACCAAACCATTAAGCAGACTATTAATAAACTCATTCAAGTCAATAACTAAGCTTCTTAGACTTATTCTATGATCTCCATACTGCTTAATTGTAAATCCAATCTCTTCTTTGAGCAGAAATACACCAGCTTTACTGGAGGAAAAAAAAAAAAACACTCAAAAACCCAAGAGAAAAAACCCCTTTTGAACATATTTCAAACTACTAATTTTATAGCAGTCCCTCAGTTCTTTCGATCATTCTAGCTGCAGCTACTCATCCCATTGCTTTAGATGCAGCTATCTCTACATATTATTTTTATTATGCATTACTTCTGAAAAAAAAATAATTTCTAATTTCTTACTTGCTATGACAGGAGACAGATCTAAGGCAAAATATGCTACCTCAGAGCTACACAAAATTGTCTCCTGAAGCTTCCTCCTCTGAAGTCATCCTCCTACATCAAGTTTTAATGATGAAATAAGCATCACCAAGCAAAGCCATGACACACACTCAACCTAAATGTTTTACTGGACTATTCAATCGCACAAACTCCAGCAGATTAAGCTTTTGGACTTGTATGTCCAAATGTTTGAACTTATTATTTAAATGAAAGTGTAGATCTCTAGCTAAACTTGCAGGTATACAAAAACTGGAGTAATGCATTAATTCGAAAGTCTGCCTAATCAAGAGAGACTGACTGGTTTACCACTACATTTTTACCAGGACATCTGTATTACAGGATTCAGGCGATTCCCTTTAAGCATGCCAATAACATTTTGCCCATCAGCACACATGCAGCATAGCTAAACAAGATAAAAGCAAATGTATAATGATGACCTCACCTACTCTCTACTAAGACACATGTGCCTGTGCCTTACTGCTCCAGAACCTCACAGCAGAAACTCCAACGTACAGCTAACACCTCCCTGGGCTCCCTTCCCCCATCTCCAACCTCAGCTTTTTGCAGGGCGATTTCTTAGCTGAGGAACTGCCTAGTTACATCTGCAGCTCAGTAAAACTCAGGTGGAAAGTCACCCCTGCAAACACCTCCCCCGAGATACATCTCACCCAGCAGACCCTGCCCTGGCGCTTATCTTTTAATTCGGGGCCTTGGGTAAAGCAGCAGCAGAGAGCACTCAGTCACATCTCAACAGCGCGCATTCCAAGGAATCTGCGCCCTTCGAGAGTCACCACAGGCGAGGAGGGCATTGCCGAACAAGTTCAGCGCGGACAAGCTAACTACGAAGTTGCTTGAACTTGTGCACACATTTAATAACCCTATGAAACAAAGTTATCACCTCTACAACACCTGTACCGGGAACTAATTTCCAAAACCCGTTCATATGGATGGTGACATTACTGGAAAACACTAGGGAAAGCAGACCTTTCAAATACAGAGCTGAACAACCCCCAAAGACCTACCTACTATTTTGAAGGAAAAGACACAGTTTTTGTAGAGGTTGTAAACGTGACACTGGACTCCAGCAAGTTATTATTGAAAAATAGTGATTAATGGATTGTAAAAACAAAACCAAAAAAAAGTTAACTTTACAAGGAGATATTTTAACATGTGTTCATGAGGTTAGTGAAATGTTACCATGGAAAAACAAGTACTGTTTACAGCAGTAAGTATCTCTACTTTAGCTAGGAAAACACTTTGTTGAGTCTTCGGTTTATTCAACATGCCTCAGCTGTATGCTGTAGTAGATCCTCCTACATGCACTTTCATAAAGCAGATCCGAGCTTGCAAGATACCACGCTGCAAGCAGCGCTTATCCACAGCCAGCGAAGCGTCTCCAGAAACAAACATTCCCTCATTTTGCTACAAACAGCTGGGAAACCTTTTCTTTTCCCCTGGGACACACTTCTGAACACGGTCACTCCTCCCACCCACCCATCATACACGTACATACACACACACACATTTTAACCAGCATCACGTTCCACTCATCCAGCGCGGTTTGCAGTGGTACCAACGCAACCTCGGCTCGGTCCCCACACTACAGCACTTTTTTTTCCCCATCCACACAAGGGTTTCTCCGAGTCTTTCCGCCGCTGTCCCTCCCGCCGGGCCCGGGCAATCCGGCGGGCGGGCGGCTCTTCCCCGGGGCCCCCCGTGTTGCCGGAGGGGGCG